>OY730479.1:6520542-6739181 GCA_963422695.1 Xylophagus ater
AAAACTAGGTGGCAACGTTTACACAAAGAAGATCTCTCGAAAATCCTTATTCAATACACAAAGAATAGTTCTAGAAAGCTCTAATCATTGTTTAGGTTTGTGCCAATGATCTATTATTATTTACTTCTAAAAAAATATCTTTTGTATGTGCTTTTTTTATGACATGAGTCATTGCTATTGTTCCGGTCGTGTGAACAATTTAATTTTGGAGTTTTCTGGAAATATTTTTGATTTATTTATTAAATCAAAATATTTCCAGCAATTTCTAGTGATGTGTAGTGCAATATGCTTTTATAGAAATTACGAAATTAATTACCAACGATTTTCCCTCGCCAAAGACACTTTTGTATTTTCATGTCTAAATACCTGTGCGAATAGTGACTAAAGTGACTTTTTGAAATTGACTTTATCACTCTTTATAACTACTCTGACAAAATGTTTGTAAAATTTTTGTAATATTCAATCATGAATGAAATAATACAAGATTACACCGTGCGCATACCAACCATTTTAAATTTTCATTTTCAAACATTTTAAAACATCAAATGTCCTTTCCTTTCAAATAAATAATAGTGATTTTTCACAAAAAACCAATGTATTTCGGGTCACGAATGACGTAGTTACGCAGAAAAACCCAATTTGAAATAGGGGTTGTATTCTCTCATTCATGATATTTAATTAAGCTTTAATTAACATCGTGTGTGTTTATTTTATGTTATTTTTACAGAGACACACTACGACCTGAAAAGTCTTGAGTATCTAAATAACTTTTCATTTGACACCTAGTCGAACCTAAAAGTCACTTAAGTCACTTTTTTACTATTCGCACACTATCTAAGTCAGACTAAATATGAAGTAAAGAAAAGTAATTTAAAAGAAATTCCCTTTTTAGGATAGAAAACTCCCTTTTCCATAAATCTTTAAATTATAAATGCATTAGAATAAATTACATTATTAAATTTATGTAAATTTTTATAAATCTAATTTTCCATTTAAGATTATTATCTAAACATTTACAAGAATGATAAAATCTTAAGAATTGAGAAATCTCATAAGACGATTGTGGCTGGATAAACAAGCAAGTGCAAAAGAAAATTTTATGAGCTGGAAAAATCTCATTTTCCTAAACAACTTATGCTTTTCTTATACGATACGAACTCATTCAAGCACCGTATTATAATATCATACGCGACGAATAAATTACAAAATTTTTGGAGATATTTTTTTTAGAATTCCTTAAAAAAAAAAGAGGAATGAGAAAGGATATTTATACAAACCGAAAAAAGAGTATATTTTGAAGTTCTTAAACATTTGGATTAAACATAAGAGCTCCCTAATAAGATAAAGGGATCACGTCGAAATAACAAAATAAAAAAAAGAAAGAAAGTTGGTCAGACTTAAAGTTAAATTTATTGTAAAACTTTCTCAAAGACAATTTATATCCTTTTGTTGAAAGTCCCTTTTTTTTGGTTAGGAAACTAGTATCGGCTTATAGCAAATTTTCAATATCCTATGTTAATAATGGGATTAGTCAACATAGTTCTTCGTATTCTATTTAACCAAATGACCACAAAATAATATACACTGCTTTCATCTATTAAAAATATTGTATAATAATTTCTCAGATATTTGTTTTCGGCCTTTTTAAAATGCGTCCTTATGTGAGCATTAACTATGTGACTATTAACTTTGTATAAAATAAAATCCAGAAAATTAATTTTGGGTGAATTGGAACCTTTTTAGTAGGTCTTTCAATTTTTTATTATGACGTACTTCGAATTCTCACCAAATTAAATTCGCTTCAATAGAAGGATCTAAAAATCAATTTGCAAAATTTCATTAGAATTGGTTAAGATGATTCTAAAATAAAATTAAGTCGCAGATTCTATATATCAGCATATACCATCATATTGAAAAGAATTGGACCTATTCGTCTTCAAATATCGAATGACATGTTCTATAGATATCATGCAAACTAACAGGCAGACAACCCAACAGGCTTTTGGAATTCAGGAAACCCTTCACCGACTCTTCAAAATTTGTGGGTCACAATTTTTTCACCATCACAAAGCTTTTTTCCCATTCTATTAAAAGAAAGCAATATGTATTTTACAGGTTTTTGACCATAACCATATTTGCATCACATAAATATTGAAAAAATTAAATAGAACATCTTTAACATATGGTATTCTTACCACAGGATATAAATACGTATACATATAGAAATAACTGAAATTTCCTTGTTTTCTTTATGGTCGAATATTCCCGGTCCACTATTTAAAATTTTATTCCAATATTTTTCACAATTTTTTATTGCTTCTCAACTACATATCTTAAAAACTTTGCATTGAAAATGGTCGTTTTAAAGACTTATAGAAAAAGTTTAGTTCACCAATAACAGAACAGTATAAGTGTAAATTTATGCATGATCAAAGACTAGAATCCAATATATAGACTATCAGTACTGATATGAACATAGTTCGAATAGAAAACCTTTCATTATATTTATGAGTTTTAATATTTTTAAGTACACTTTTGGGATCCTGAGTGGAATATTTCAATGTACTAAATAAATATAACAAAACTATATTAGTATGATTGCTTTACGAATTATATCTAAAGTGTGTTAACGGCGAAAAACGTTAAGAAGAGTCGAAATCCCCAATTGTAGTAAATATGGACATTCGTCGAGGTAGGATATAGTTGGTGATTCTGGTAACATGGAAATTGATTAGTTGATATATCCTTTGCGCTTGCGACTATCGGTAATCGTCAAAGATGACTATGACGCGTAATGTGTGGATGAAAAACTATTAGTGAGTGTGTGGTTCTAGGACCGAGATCAGGTACAGATCTGTATGGAGTCCGGTGGTGAATTCGCCGGCAAACATAAAGCAGAAGATACGTATTTAATTTTAGATTAGATTGAAGTTTTGAATTTAGTATTACTAAAAGAACTTGTTTTTTTTCTTCATTATCAATTATTATGACATCTTCTGAAAAAGTGGACGTAAACAATGGAATTCCGGGGCTAAGATTAAGATTAAGTTTTAGGGTGTTCTTGTACTGCGACATTTGATATCTATTGTTCCGGTTCTTCATCAGTGCAGTAGCTAGGTGGTATCTGGAGTGGGTTAAGAAATTGTATCTCACTTGAGGCGAAGCAATATACCCCCAGATATTTTCTTCTCCTGCGGAGTAGTGCTTCACAATCGGAGAGAATATGCATTGGGATCTCTTGATCTCCTGAATTCCAGAATTAAAGAATTCAATTTTATATCAAAAGAAAACCGATATTAGATCTATATTTTGTAAAAATTTATATAAGTTCTTCCAAAACACAACCCTGTACAGAATATTTACTTTCACTAATTTCGGTATCAACTTGAAAAAATCATTTTCTTGATCATATCGCCACGGCAATTGAACACCTTCATTAGTAATTAGTAAAAATAATCAAATGTTATGAAGACAAAATAAAAGGGTTCAATAAATTTATTGTGTAATTAAAAAATATAAATTGAAAACGATTTAAAACGTGCAGACATGAGAAATTTTCAAAAACAATTAACTAAAATGCTACAATTAAAGGTAATTAGTAATTTAATAATGAACCATTAATGTTAATTGATTTAATAATAAATGGGATTGTCGTTAAAATAAATTTTATTGAATTTTCAAAATACCAGAAAACATATTAAAAAAAAATTATACAATATTTAAATAATTATGAAATTATTATTATTAAAATTTTTTTCTTACAAAATATTTTCACCAATATTTCGTTTATATTAAAAAAAAAAATGTTTGTCATTGCAAATTTCTATTTTATACGAAATAACTCTTTTTTCTTAAAGATATCCAGTAAGTGTTTTCATATAAAACTAATGTATTTTGTACATAATTTATTCACACATATTTACATAATAGTATACCTGATAGAGGATGAAAGGATATTATCAACAAGTGAAGTAGTTATTTGCATTTTTGATTAAAAGTTTTTCTATTGTATATAGTGTGCAATTTCACTTGAGTTATATAACAATGACATTTTCTACAGCATACATAATTAAGCTCGAAAGTCAAGTTGCATCGCAGACGTGTACACTTGAAATGTATTTTGAAAGTTAAAAAAAGTTTAGTGAAAAGGTAAAATATTCAAGATGGTTTTTCTTTTTTTTACACAAAATACAATATTAAAAATGTTTTCTAATATTAATATTTAAGATAAGAAATTTTTAGAGCAAGAACATATCAAAAACGATCAAAATGTGAAGAAGCACATTTTTATCATAATCCAAAGATTTTCTAAGTATGCATCTCGGGAGTGTCGCAAAATCAAAATTCATTTAAAATTCAATATGGAATGGGAAATAATGATATGAGTTTCATTGTAAGATTTGAAAAAACTACGAAGTAGGATAGAAACGGACGCATCCATCTAACTGAGGATCACTTGAGATTACATGTCTTGTTACATATAAAATTTTGCTTATAGGGATTGTCCATGCAAACTCCAATAGTATACACTCATTGGAAACACTATTATAACAAAAGCATATGAGAAAAGGTATGCGTTTTTGGATATTAAAAATGTGTTATCTGAGATATGTACCACTATGGACAAAAAGTAATGAGAAATACACGCACAATGAATATCAATGTGTATATTTATTTGATAGATTGGTATGACTGTTGTGAACAGCTAATATAAATCTCATGATGTTTGCTTCGATAGTTTAAAAATTTCAGCATCTTTTGTAATTGTGAAAAATTTGTCGCGGCTTTGACGTAGTTGTTTTGGTTTTGGCTCACCTACAGTACGATATTCAGTGGATTGTTGAGCCGTTTCCGGATCATAAACATAAATCCAAGTCTCATCGCCAGTAATTACTTTTTGTCCATAGTCGTATATCAGTTTTCTGTTACTAATATAATTTTTACCGTGGATTTTTATAGATTTGTGGTAATTTATATTTTCTTTTTATAAAAAAATCAGTTAATTATATTTTAAGTTCAACCTAAAATTTTAACCTTTTGCTCATACTGTTTGTTAGAAAGGTGGGAAAAAAACCATCAAGGCTATTATCTGTAAAGAACATACGAAAGCTCAAATCTAAAAACATATAAGAAAGCTTATTATAAAACAGATTATCTGAGGGACCTCTAAACGGTCAATGTTTAGAGCCCCGTGAAAAAATCTATATGCACTAAGACCACACTGAAAAAAAAAAAATTTCCATAGCCGACAATTAAAATAATGATTACACAATATTATATATAAAAATGAAAAATGTTTACGATATTAAAAACTAATTAAAAATCAATGAAAATAAAATATCAACAAATTGTAAAATTGGCTTTTTTGATCCTGTAACATAATTAAAGCAATTAAAATGGAAAAATTAAATTACGAACACCGAAAAAAGAGGAAATGAGGTATCACCTCGATACCACGAATTACAAATTTTAATTGTATCCACTTTAGTTGAGTACTACTTACTCGTGGGACTAAAACGAAAAAAAAAAATCGTTTTAAAATTTCCCATTATAGGACGAGGGAAGTAGTTTTTATTATTTTAATTGCCATATAATTGACTTTCTCTCTTCCAACTATCGTGGAAAATTCGTTATGTCGCCATGTTTCTGACGGCTCGTTAATTAATTTTAGTATAATTTTTTGGCATGTAGTATACGCACATATCCTATGATAGTACATTATACATTAAAGTAATTCAAAATTCAATTTATATAATATGAAAAACAGATATAACAAATCCCCTACCTCCACCCCCTGGCACATATAATGTTTGTAATTCGGGTTATGTAATTTGGGTAATATAATTAATTATATTGTTTATTAATATTTCATATAAGGGCCACTCGGTCTCTTTATTAAATTGTATGCTGTTTTCGAGTGTGTTCTGTAACAAACAATGAATATATTATTTTCATATAATTAAAATTTTATGTTTTTAATTATTAACAAAATATTTAAATTGTAATTAATTTTAGGTCCGAAAATCTTTATTATTATTATTTAAAATTAGTACATTTATTATGTCGAATAAGTGATTCTGATTTAGATATTAAAATTAGTAGGACTTAAGGAGTTTAGATCAAGTTATTAGGCCAGCTAAATTTGGCAGTTTTAAATTCATATTTTTAATAAATTATCTACAAAGGGACAAGGTTAAGATTAAGTTTTAAGGGTGTTCTTCTACTGCGACCTTTAAGATATATTGTACCCCCTCTTCTTTAGTGTAGTAGTTAGGTTAACTTCCCATTCTAGAGCACCCCTTTCAGGTCTATTTCTCCAAGAAATTTGGAAATGAACAAATTCTTATAAGTAGTTATCAGTAATTACGTAAAAGTGAACTCTTGAAATACATAAATGTATTTAGAGATTTGGTTGCTTCTGTAAAAATGTATGTTCCATTTGATGGTTGTCCTTTCTATTCAAACATTTGCAAGTACTTGTGAGAATTGAAAGCTGATATTATGATCATTTAAAACTGGAGGTATTAAAGATACAATCAATCACCGATCGGTAAAGTTAATTACACATAGGACAAGTATCCAAATTTTTGACATAGTACGGGTATTACTGACTTAGTTGCAAAATTCATAGAAATTTCTGTTTATTTTTTATTATATTATCTTTTTTTCTACTTTACTTGCAATTTCACTAAAAACTATTTGTAATAAAACGACTTAAAAATTCTATCTTTTCACTACAAATCAAACAAATTGAGCAAGGACATGATTTTTTGCATACTTTCGTAAATTTCTTAATAATTATTTTTGTACATTAAAGGTAAAAAATTTTAATCTCGTTATTATTGGGTATATTGGAACAACAAAAAGAGTAACACTTTAGCATACGATTGGAGAACTTTGAATTACAAGTAAACGGGCATTGGCACATTTACCTTAAAATTTAGTTTGTTTAAAATTGCGATAAAAATAAAATATATCTTAAATGATAACCTCTATGTGTAAAGCTTTAACTAAGTCTCTCCAAAAGCTCAAAAATCACAATTAAAATTACTGAATAACTTTTAGTAAATTACTGTAGTGGTTTTATTAGTTCAATCAATCACAATCGATTGACCACACCATCATCCCGTTAGTTATAATACAAATTTATTCATTAAACACTTCCAGATATATTATAATGGTAATCCATTTTGTATGTTCCTTCATTTTAATCTAGTATATTGCCAGAAAATCCTCTAATCCCATTCATTATTCATTATTTTAGTTCAATGTTTTTTTTTTGTTCTTTTTGGTTTTGCTCAATAATACTGGATTAGTAATGGAATAAAAAAAAATCATCCGATAATATCGAATCGAATCAGCTTAAAATTATCAAAAAAAAACTTCTATCCACAAAGTGATTTTTTTCGATATTCATGAACAAAATCTCGCCTTAAAGGAGATTTATTATTTCTATACATATAGAGTTCCTTTTTTTCGTGTTTACAAAAGAACACGATTTGATTCCTTTCAGCCCATCTAAATCATTTTGATAATAATATTGAAAGGATCTATAGTTTAAGAGAATTTCTCCTTTTTTTTTGGTTCTTCATGATGATTCCAAAAGCTTTAAATCCCATGGACGACAAATTGCTTATTCATCATTCACTCCTTTCACATATTTATTTTTTTTGGCTTGTTTAAGATTTAAATATCTTCTTTGGTAGAACAAAAAAACAAAAATGGAGAACACTATCATATATGTGCTTTCCATACGTGACTTTGGTTAAACAAGCCAACTTAACTGACAGTTTTGAATCTAAGCACTTTATAAAAATCGTCAAATAACGATGAACAAAAGTTGAACAGCTGTTGAAAGGGTTTGTCTATCTATTACAATATCAAAAGTCTTAACCATGTATCCTAAACATGTCTAGGTATAATAATTGGATGTAGCCTAAATTTCGAAACGTGATTTGTAAGCTGAAAAAAAGACAAATACAAAAAAAAAACGCTGAATCAATTTCCTATAAATATCCTAGTTGAGTTCATAAATCATTAAATCAGAAAATAGGTAAGCGACAGATTTATTTGTTAATTATTTTAAGATTTTGAAAGAATATTTTTAAAAAAAAACAAATTTTAAGGTAATTACACTTTTTGAGATGAAATTATTTATAATTAAAAATTAATGATCTTCTCCACCGAAAAAAGGCCTTGTATAACTTTTTAATTGAAATTATCAAATTTTTATAAAACTTTTCGATTAGGAAGCTTTTGTTTTTAAGCATAAAGTAGAAAAAAAAATATACATATTTCGATAAAACTTTTCAAGATTTATATCATATTTTTTTTCTTTTCATTTTTTTTTTTGAAAAACAAGAATAAGAAAATATTGAGTACAATTCATCATCAATCCTAATTTACTAATTATCTCTCCAAGAGAAGGGTTGATTAATTACTTTGTTAAACAAGAAAAATAAAAAAAAACTTCAGTATAAAAACAAAGCAAAAAAAGGACCAAAAACAAATAAACTGGCTAAGGATGTCCGGATTCGATAATTAAATATCCATTAACGATTCTTTTCTTGAAGGAGCTTTGTTTTTGGTTTTTTTTTTTTTGGTCTCGAGAAAGAAACGCGCGCGAGAACGATTCACAAGCGTCTTAGAATTCTTTATAAAGAAATTCTTCTCGTAAAACATAAGAACCATTATTCGAATAAAGAAAATAGATGATAATTTAATGGATTTTTATATTTTAAAAGATATTTATATTTGAAATTTTTATGTATAAACTTTCTTTTAAACAAAAAAAATGAAAAAGTTCCCTGACTAACATAATAAATTTCGATGTAAATCATTTCATATAATTCTAATTGAGAAATACTGTGGCTTTTGAACATTGAACTTTTTGGAAAATTATAGAAATGTAGTACGTGTTTTCTCCACTATATGTTCCGGAAAAGAACAAAATTTTAGCATTGAATACATTCAATAAAGCAGAACAATTTGTTTCACTTTGTTGATATTTTCAATGTTAAAATTTCGTACTGTTTTAAGGTAACTAGTAAAAGTAAGAACACACCTATAGATGTAATCATCATTAATTTCCTGAATCTTCTTAATAATCAGGGACGTATTTACGAGCAGGCTAACTAAGCTGCAGCCTAGGGCACCGCACCAGAAAATAAATAGAAATAAAATAATATACCAAAACAAAATGTTCATTTAATAAATGATGGAAAGGACATTTTCAAGTAATTATCGACAACACATATTCTATTATAATTTTTGACAAATCAGTCCAAAAATAACCAGAATATTCGCTAGATAGTAGGAAGCTGAGGATTCGTTTCCTTACAGTAGGCCCAGCATCGCATGTTCACCATAGGGATCTACAAATCCTAAATACGGCCATGCTAATACTATAAAAAGATAAGTTCAAACTTTCCACGCTTTTATGTAATCATTTTGCATAACATCCAAGCGACCGAATCGAAGAGGTTTTCTTGGTTCAGGGATTATGAATTTGATATGATGATTTGGTAGATGTGAGGAGGTTGGTTGGACTCATGAATTGTATAGGGTTTGAATCCTAGTATTTGATTAGATTAGATTAAGTTCTAGGGTGTTCCTGTACTACGACCTTTAAGATCTATTGTACCCCCGCTTCTTTGGTCCAATAGTTAGGTTAACTTCCTATTCTACAGCACATACCCCAGGCCTATTTCTCTTAGGAATTTTAGAATTCAGAGTGGGTTAAGAGATTGTATCTCAGTTGGGTAGAAGCAACACGCCCCCAGATGTTTCCTTCTTCTACGGTATAGTGCCTCACAATTGGAGAGAATATGCATTGTTTGGTTTTTTCGTCCCCTCGCAGAATCTGCAGGTGCTATTTCGTTCAAGTTCTAGTTTTAGTACCATATGCAGTTCCTTTCACCAAAAATTTAACTATTTAAAGTCTAAATTGAAAGGAATCGTCATATATTATCACAATTCTGTTCCAACTATGTGCATATACATATTATATTGCTAGTTTGAAAATAATTAACAACGTGTATTGGAAATACAACAAAATTTTGGTAACTTATGGTTTCATATTCGATTAAAAAAAAGAAATTACATATCTAGTTACATGTGCTCGTTTATCAGAGATGTGTTTTCTAATAACAATAGTAATTACCATATGTACGTGTACACCTCTTGTTTATTTGTTACCTCAGACACGTAAGTAAAACAATATGAAATAGTATACTATGATTACAATTACAATGAGAAAGTTATAGTTATTAGAAAACAATATACTTTAGTAATAATGTCAATATTAACACTTGAGAATTTCACGTATATATGATATCAAAAATAATTTATATGCTAAATGTGCAATTTAATAAATGATATTAATCTTTACCATGAATATGTTGGAAAGTTAAATTACAAATTTATTGGTAGTGAGAAGAAATAATTTAAATTTATTAGAATATAAAATGTTTGTAATATCATTTTATAAACAAACATATTTCTATAATGATTTATTTAATTATAACTTGTCTGTTTTAGATTTTAGTTAACTACTTAAGAACTGATTTTATATACACACGTATGAGGAACCCTTTAAAAACCTTTATAAATTGGAAAACTTTAAGTGCAATGATGACGTCAAACGGTGTACCGAAACTTTTAAGCACAAACAGGACGTATAATAACTTTGCTCCAATTTTTGATTCATGATTTTCATTCATATTTAGTTTAAATCACATATAAATTGATACTTTGACTACATATTTGCATTCACTCTGCGTCAGATATAATTTCTATAGAGAAAATAAAATCTCCAAAACTACTATCAAACATATGATAAAGGTACCAAATGAATAGGAAAGTGTTATGTCGATATCAATAACATAACATTGGCCAAAAATTTCAATTAAAACCAGATAAAACGTAGTATTTTTTTTTTAGCTGGATAAAATTCTTTCCATTCATTTCGGATTTGTTTAAAATTTCGTTGATATTTGTGTTAAGGATTTTGCAAATAGCACAGAAATTTACAACAGTTCTTTTATATGAAATGAAAACTATAGAAAAACTGGAACACAACAATCTAAACAAATATTTAAAACTGTAGGAATATAGAATCCTGAAAAACAATAACAGTATATCGCAAAAAAAACAGAGGAAAAACTACGACAAATAGTATATAATGAAAAACCATTTGAAGGGAAAAAAAATCCTCATGAAAATGGAAACTGCTGATATAACCAAAAAAAAAAACACAATGTTTCAATGATCAAATAAATGAGGTAATATCAGGACGGAAAAGCAAATACAGGAAAATGACACGATAAAACTGGCCTCAGGTTTTCAATATTTTACACAGAAATGTATGTTCAGAAGTGGAAACTCTTTTGTAATTCAGGTCAATGTTTAAGATCTATTCAGGAATAAATGTTGCTGTTACGATTATTATTATTGTCATGGTGAATGGAAGAAAGTGATAACATGTTAGTATATAAAAATGGACGAGTAAAAATAATAATCCAATATTATCCAACAACATGAAGTAGGTATAGAGTTTTCATTAACCATTATTTTCTGAGATAAAATAGAACCATATGCGGACATGGATAAACTGGAAAAACTAACTTTAATTAATGTCAAATTTTCTTCAGAAGGGCAGAGTGCCCTAAAGAGACAAAAAATTATAAGAAAAAGGTTATTCTTTTTGAAAAGCAGGACAATATAAATTGGCAACTAATTAAAATCTCAAAAGCAACATAAAATCAAAGATGCACTCGTAAATTGTATGAAATTTGAAAATTTCAGTGCAACAAATGGGCGTTAAGAAGTCCAATGATAATTCGATGTTTATCCTTACCAACTAGGATTTTCAGTTTCTTATTTAAGTTGTAGAATTTCTATGATTTAATTAATTCGTATAATTTCAATGTTTTATAAAATTCCAAACAATATAAATGATCAGAAAATTATGTAAACTAGAAACGACTTGAACTTTTTGTCGTAAAACTTTTCCCAAATATTTAGTATCATCTGAATATTGTATGTTAGCCAAAATTTATCATAAAACTTTTTTTTTTGCAGAAATTGTATAAAATTTTCTTCCTTTAAACAAGACTCGTATATATAAAATAAAATCCTTTTTTATTATTCATATATGCATTTGTTGTATGACATATATGGTTCATCCTCATTTTCTTGATTGTCCTATAAGAGTATGTAGTTTCATTTTTGTTTTATAGCCCTATGTATCGTTCGGATTGTCAAGTTTTAACTGCTTCCGCTAAAAACAATGCTAACCGAATCATAAAATTCTGAAAAAATTATTTCCGCCAACTCAAAATGAATCTGAGTGAATATAAATCATAAACATTGTGAACCACAATTTCTGAACCTTGAGAACGACAAAGATATTCAAGATTCAGCTTTATAAGCGAACACTTAACTTCATAAAATACAACATCCTGGTAAGTTTTGATGTTTTATATTCCCGAAATTTTTTGGAGAATTTATATTACATGTTCCTGTTGTATCCTTGCAAAGATTTCAGAGAGAAAATAATAAATATAAACAACAAAAACACAAGCCAAAACATTTGACAACATAGTCTAATATACTCCGATCACTAAACTGCAATTTAAAAAGAAAATACCAAAAACTTACTTATATTCACGGAACTTGGATAGAGTCGACACTAGAAAAGACATCCAAGTTTACAATATTCTTGTATTTTTTCCGTGTCTCTCTCACCAGGATTTACGACTTTTTAAAATGGTCCTGGTGAACGAATAATTTAAAAATTCGGAATATGAGACAAGGAACCCGTTATACATATGTACATATATAAAATTCAATGAAAAGGAATGAGAACCCACTGTTAGGAAAGCTCAGAAGTAGAACTATTGCAAGTTTTTCTTTTTTATTGCTGTGCAAAGGTAATGAGTATTCAAAACGGGTGGAAAAGTTGAATCAAAATACCTGCAAAAGAAAATAATATTATTATTTTTCTTGTTTTAAAAGAACTTTGTTTTTTTGTTTTTCGAACATCAAAAGTTTTAAATTTGTGATTTTGTCGTATTTTTTTGGGGTTGAATTTCAATTTTGCATATCAAGATTTGAAACTATGGCAACTTTATATCATGAAAGAATTCCTGTTTCTTAATTTCATATTTTCAAAGTTTTCTTTTCAAAATAAATAATATTTTTAAAATGTTTTCCTTTAAATCATTTTTAATTCAAATTTCCCATTTAAAAAAGATAACTTCTGATTTTGATATGAAATTTGATTATGAAAAAAAGGATATGAAATTAAATATGTATGTAAATACGACTTTCCATATTTATAAAAATGTACTTAAAAAGGATTGGAAATAAATAAATACTGAAAAAGTTTAGAACTTGTTTCAGTCTTGAACTAAAAAAAGTCAGAAATTGAACTCAACTCAAGACTTCTCAACTGGCAACAATATCAGTCCTAAATGGCTTGGAGCAAGTCCGTTTAATTAGTCATAAACTTTTATTTGTATTTGACTTAATTTTTGTTATAATTTCGCACATAGAGAAAGTAACAAAATTTATTATCTTATTAAAATAATCCATGTTCTTTTGGTCAACATATTTTATTAATATTAAAATATATTAAAAGTTTGGAAAAAATTTATTAAAACATATTTTATTTTCATTGATTTTATGCTTTTTTTTATAACAAATAAACAAAACTATATAATAAAAAAAAAAAAACATATCGAAAAACAATGTTATAAAAGGCACTCTGAACAAACTCATCAATTTGGCCAATTAACTTTAATCCAAAGTTGGAGACAGAAATTGTCATTTCTAATTATATGACAAAAACAGATTGTCTAATAAAGTCCTTTTTAAGAGTTTCCTTTTAACATATCAAATACTGTGTATAAGCAAGTGTATGTGTGTGTCTACAAAATAGCCTAGGCTAAAGAGAAACATCAGTTTTTTGGCGTATAAACAAATATGGTGGGAGCTTTTTGATAGCTTTTCTTTTTCTGTTGTATAGTATTCTGGAAATGACTACATTTTCTTATATTCGAAATAATGTGATAATACTTTTGTCATTGCATAAGAGGATTTCTTATTTAGTTCGTTAAATCTGACTTTATTATAATAAAAAAAAAAAACTCCTACTTATTTGGCGTAAAATTGTCTTTGACTTTCCTATATATGTGGTCCATTTTATTATCATCTTATATTTTCGCCAAAATTAGTTTATATACGTATATGTTTGATACATATTCTGATTTTGGAATATTTACTGATAATTTCTTTGGCCTTGTTGGCTACACTTTAGACATGTTTATTGCGAAATTATTTCAGGTTTTGTTGCCAAGAATTATTGGTGTTATAGAAATGAGTTATTTAGTTCCATTTTTTTTTTTATAATTTAATAATATTGTTTCATGTATTTTCTTGAATTATATTTAACTAATTGTAATTCTTCATAGACTCTATTTTATAATTTGAATTTAATCAAATCAGTGTAGAGAATCAGAAGTTATATCGATTTTTCCACGTCCACACTATAGTTCAAAAACCAGTTGTCTGAATTAAATGAAATTTAGAATATTGGTTGACTATATTTTGAATTCGATTTGGTATTATATTTCAGAAAAATCGGCCCAGGTTACCACAAATTTCAATTGTTTCTTTCTTTTCGTTTTTCGGATTTATTTGGGAACATTTCTGAAGCAATATCATTTAAATTAATTACGTGTTTTGGCTACATAAATCGGCAATACTAGGTCTGTCTTATTTGCCATACCCTACCCCGGTGCAGGGTAAGTGGCAAATAAAACGTGCAGGAGTAGGAGAAAGCTTTAATTCAAATGTTTGTAGCGCTGCTTAGCAACCATATTGTAATGAAATGAGAAGCTTTTAGCTAATACACTTTTTATGGTAGAAAACTGAACTAATTCGGGTGCAATAGTTTACACCTGCTCTGAAAGTAGTGTAGGATTTGCACTTTTGTTGTTTTTGTTTTCAATGTAAAAATTTGCTCTACCCCAGAGCAAGTGGAAAATAAAACAGACCCAATATGGTGAATTAAGATAAAATTGATCCAAGGATAAGTAAAAAGAAATAGTCGTAGAGAAAAACTGACATGGTCATAAAATTTTGTCGTTCTTTGTTAAATTTTTCAGGATGTACACTTCAAAAACTAAGGTACCGATTTGAATAAAATTTACGGAATAGATGTAGGATGGCTACAGATGTAAGAAACATGATTCATCTAGAGAAAATGCCGACATGATCATTCTTAACTTAAGAACTATCGAGAATGCAAACATGTTTATACAGCTGCATGGTAACATTCGAGAAAACTACTACGTAAACATTAGTCATGATTGTATAATGCTATCAGAGTTAAGAAAGATAAATAATGTAGAAAAATGGCCGACAATGATCTTGAGTGAAGCGGTCTAGATTTAATTTATCGTTTCTCAATGACGATTGAGAAACGATAAATTAAAAAGAAGTTTTGTTCATCAAAATAGAAGTGTTTTTACTTTATCATTATCCGTTTTCCTACATAGATATATTAGCTTATCAATAAATTAGAGCGGGTAGATTTCAAGTATCTCTATGTCTTTTTTCTTAATTTTTTACATGTACAAGTAGTACTCCAATATGATTCCAAAAAATATTCTGCAAAATACAATTTACATATATTGTATTTTGTACGGCAATTTCTCATTCACCTCTTCTATATGCGCTAATTGAGACACTGTATTTTCGGATGACCCTTACAAATTAGTGTACACAGTCCTCAGCATAGGTGTCTCATATTTTGATTAGTCCTCTCTTAGCTCAGCATGTACAACATTTTTCTGGTGCCAATACCTCATTTTTTATTTTAATATTTCCTTTTTTCTGCAAACAAAATTGTTTTTTTCTGGTTTATTGTTTTGAACTAAATACAATTATTTAATTAAAATTGTGATCTCAACTTATAAACTTCATAACAATAAAACTTTGAAAAGACATTTAAGTTAAACTATTTTAAAATTATTATTATTATTGAAACCACTTTAACTTTTATTAACTTGATATATAAATTTAATAGAATTTCAGTTTTAGTATTTAAAATTAAATTTCTAAAACCACAAAAAGTATTTCATTTTATTTTCATTTTTCAGTTGGTGGTTTTGAAGAAAACTCCCATTCTAATGCAATGAAACATATAACAATGTACAATGACCCAAATGATTTTCCCTATACCAGAATATATACTCTAATATAATAATATTATTTACGAAAAAGGTGATACTGAACAAACCAAAAATATATACACAATATTGCAATAAAGATAAAGGTGCTCATGCAGGCGACCACATCTTACACTTTCGTATCGTACAAGATGAAAATTTTCAACTTAACCTTCCGGCAAATAAATACAATTTCATTCTCGACGACGTATGCCAGTTGGAAATTGGAGGTTTTCTTCTTATACTATATATAGCATAATATAAATGTAATTCGTTCAAATGGAAAATGATATTGTATATACTAAAAGTTCATGTACATATGTGTACCATCAAGTTGTCCTTTCACGAAAATAAAATAGAATCCCTTTATTGTGCAATTTTAAAGTTGTTTTTCTCTATTTTCGTGTCTTAAGACGAAACCATTGAGCTTTGGATTATATTCCATACGCCCGGTTTCATCTTCCATTGGAATAGTGTGTTAAGTACATTCTTTATTTGATTTTTTATTTTTCTTCTTAGCATTATCCAAAGAGTATTTCACATTGTTTTCTCACATTTCGTCTGAAAGCCTTCTATATGTACAAATAAACCAAAATAACATTATCTTTCTTGTGGTTTCAACGAAAGATACGGTTTAATTGCAATCCTATAAAACTTCTAAATTCTTTTTCGTAATTTAAGAAGACATAAAAATGTACGAAAAAATTTAATGTAAATTTTCATTGTAAATTAAAGATAATCTTTAAATTTTTAAAGTTTAATGAAAATTAATATCTGAGTAAAATTTTTGGTAAGTTGATTTATTATTCCGTTTGGTTTACTTTAATATAATAATTTGTTGACTAAAAACGAGAAGAAAATTAAAATAAAAATGAAATTTAACCACAAACTTGTTCGCTATATAATATCTGCCTTATCATATATTCAGTCATCACATTCTTTCAACCGAAATTCTGGCATTTTGTGTACGACATTATATGGAAACGGACGGAAAACTTAAGTGTAATCTCATTTTGGTGGTTTGCCTCTGTGAAAATAATTAGCTTGGATTATTTAAATTAGTTGAGATTAAACCGTTTAATTAAATTCATTATTATGAGACCGGATTTAAACATATATATAATCATATGAAAATGTTCAAAAGGGGTTCTCTTATTAGATTTTACCTTAAACGTTTAGAACTATGTGTCACGTACGGTAAATTTCATACTGAAATTATTTTAATAACAATTATTATATCTATAATTTTCAGACAGGTCATTTGTACTAGAAAAGATGATTGAAATATATAAAAAATAAAAATTATACTTCAATTTATAAGTTCTTAAACTATGGGTCGCGACTCTGATTCGGGTCGCGAAAATTAAAGTCAAACCCTTGAATTTCAGTTTATATGTTATTTCACAAACTCACAATATTGTTACGTTAATACCTGGAGTCGTGGAAAATCTAGTGGTGAGAAATTCGAGTAAAGAATGAAAAGAATTTAAGAACCGATGATTTAATTTATCAATATTAAAGTTTTGAGAATCTTTAAATACGAATTAATTTGAAAATTATCTTTCTGTATATAAGTTCGGTTCAAAACCCGATTTTATCATTGGATATATAGTAATAAAATTGCCAAAAGCTGAAATTTCGTTGTCTGGTTGTTTTATCAAATTGCCAAAACGCGTTCAGGCAAATTATCAAAATGGCAGAACGCGTTATGGCAAACCTTCTGATATAAAAAACGAAATTTCGGTTTTGATAAACAGATGATATCCTTAAGACTTTGTTCCTGGTCGTCTTTTTCGGCCAATGAGCTAAATCAGTTATTGGTTCCAACAAATACCATATATGAAGTGGAATTTCTCTTTCACCTACACCAAAGTTTGATCATATCAAAAATCTTTGTTGATTACATTTGCTTTCATGATTAATTAAAAGGAAAATATATGTGCAATTACCAAAGATATGCACTTGTTGAACTTTCAACCTCAGTTTTATTTCGTGGTTTTATTTTCACCAAAACTCTGAATAAATTTAGCAGCTACATGGTTAGTTTCTCTTAAATGGAAACGTTTAGTTAGTACAAATTTCACATAATTCAGACCTTTCTATATTAGAGTAAATATATTAAATTTTCATTCTCCTATCGAAGCTTTTATATGAATTAAATTTCGACGTCTATAAACTAATCAAATGCTTGGAAAAATCGTTAAAGAAGAGAAATTTTCTAAAAAAAATTTAAATTATTATTTATTTCCGTTAAGTTTAAAAACTTTTTGGAAAATTTAAATAATTAACATGCAATGTAATGTACTCTATGATAACTAGTACTAACTTTATACTATTCTCGTGGTTTTCTTCAGTTTTTATAAAACTTTATACTTATTTCATATGTTATATTTAAGATAGTAGTTATTAGATATAGATGTTAGTATTTTTAACTAAGTAGTTTTTAAACAAATCGTTTAATTAAAAAGTTGTAATTAACCATAATTACGTATCTAGTCCAAGTATTTTCTTACAAAAAGATGTTTGAACAAACAAAATCAAACTTAATAGAATAATTAACTTATATGGATTCTATACAATTCTAAATGATTTTTATTAAGTCTCTGAGAGTCCTATTAGCCGATATTATTCCTTAAATTTGAATTATTTTTTATTACATCAATTCTTTCTCAAAATTAAAGTTCCTTAAAAACCAATCACATTCCATTCCTTTATTATCGCTTTCACAATTTTATTCACTTTTAAGGAATATTTATCCCATAATTTTCTCAATTTTCAATTATTGCTTTGTCAACTGAAGAAGGAAAATATCAAAAAAGGACCTTCATTTTTCCATTACAATATTAAATTCTCTTTTGGTTATTGTTTTTGTGTAAGATTTTACGTTAATAAAGTGCCAATTGAAAAAATTGAATTTCCTTATCAGTAAAATGGCAAATATAGAAACTCCTTAGAGGATTGATTTTCTTTCCTTTATTTTCTTCTTGCTTTGTTTGGGTTTTATTTCGAGTCGATTGAAAAGACCAGTAAATTGATCTTATTTCCATTTGTTTTTATATAGACTAAATAATGAAAAATAAAATAATAATAAGGATACTTGTGAATCAATATACTTTTGGTTGAGTTAGTCAAATGAAAAAAGGACTTTAAAATTTAAAGAAGTAGTATATATTTTAAATATAAATACAAATTTGCAACTTTTTATGTAACGCTCTTACGTAATGCCCAAATAATTAACTCGATCCGGATGAAACTCGGTATGTAGAAGTTATTTGTGCAGTGTCTATGGATCTCAGGTCAAGTTGGAGGGTGGTAAGGGGGTTGTTGAAGTGTTGTTGGAAAAATATTTGAGGGTGTTAAGAATTGTTGTTCTCCCAAGACCTGAGGGTGAGGATAGCGCAGGCCATAGACCGATTTTTAGTTACTATTTGATTGAATCTCTAGCTGGGCTAATGAAATACCGTCAAATCCAATAAATACTTTCATGAATAACGAAAAAATCGTGTCAATATTAATTTAAATTATTTCATTATGAAATTTCGTTAATTTAAAAGACAATATGAAGAACTTATTACAAAAAACCACCAAAAAAATTATTTGATAACAAAAATTATAGTATAAAAGTTCAATGAATAGAAAAAGAAACAAAGATAAAAAAGCAGTATAATAAACACAAAAAAAAGCCTTAGAAAATATACCACTAA
This sequence comes from Xylophagus ater, assembly GCA_963422695.1. NCBI lineage: Eukaryota > Metazoa > Arthropoda > Insecta > Diptera > Xylophagidae > Xylophagus > Xylophagus ater. The sequence goes on from OY730479.1 coordinate 6,540,482, forward strand.
GAAATAGAATTTCATAGAAAAGGCCTGCCATTTACATTGGGGCTCCTTCGAATATTAAATAATATCTTTCAGTGAACACATAGATGGTCTGATACACCTCTTTATGTCATTCAAAAGCAAGATAAAAGGGTATTTAGAAAAGCTTGAACAACAGTCACGTTTTATCCACATCAAAGCCTAAAATAAAAGCTTCCCTAAATCTTGAACTCAAAAAACAAGAAAAATTTATACTACTTGAATGAAAATAAAAAAATGAACAATATTAAGACAAGGTAAAATTTTATGACAGGATAGACAGTATATATATATATATAGAAGATCTCTGAACTTAAGAACTTATACCGCACTTACACGCACGCCCACACACATAAAAAAATGAGAAAAAAATAAACCTTTGGGATAAAAACCATTCCATAGAAAAGCTGTGAATAATCTGCCACTGAAATTAGAATCATACTTTTATATATACAGGATTTCATTTGGGGATTGGATTCGACCTTTAAAAATCAACCCAATCTTTTCGGTTTCATATATAGGAATAGAAAACTTGGAAACGTTGATGATATAGATAAATTGAACGAAGTAAAATGGAAGAAAATATTTCGATAAAAGCACAAAAAAAAATATAAAATAAAAGAAGATTTTAAGATATTTCTTCCCTTTCTATATGCCGCAAGATTTATTATATTGAATAGACTTTCATTTCGTTTTCTTTTATACCTTCGTGTACCTAGGTTTTGCTTTTTTTTAGGGTTGTAAAGTGCCCATCAAATGATAGCTTCATTGAATTAGTTCAATTTTCTTTTTCCCTTTTCATTTCCTTATTGTTTATGAAAATTGTCTTACCAAAACATATCTATGGTAACCTTTCTTACACTAAGATTTAATCAAAAAAAAGAAAAGAACATTTAGGATGTTTGCTTCTATTCAAAGTTATTCGTACTTTTAAAAATCAGAGAAAATGACTAAACCAAGAAACTTATTAAAAAAACTAAATCAACAGATTTTCCACAAGATTAAAATTAATACAATTATCTTTGAGAGCGAACAAATACTTACGTTAACCAGACCTTAAGGTCCCAGCAGAATGACAGATCCACGACGGATTCGCGACGCAATAAAACTTTAAATATATACGTTTTAAATTAGACTTCACTGAACTCGAAGGATCCACGACTGAATATTTTTAATACAATCTAAAAACCGAAAACCGTGAATCCATCTTGGATCCGTCGTTCTGTTTCCCGCATTAAATGTGGAAACACGCCTTCCACCACTTTGCAAACTTGTTGTTGATCACGCCTCCAAATATTCAAAGTTGTTTTGATTTTAAGACACATAAACATATACGATAAAACTTAGCCAACATTGAGGACAGTCCGCAGAAGGTGTGACAACGTGTTCCTTCGTTTAAAGAATGCCATTTTCATAGGCTTTTTTTGAACACAACTTTGCATTATTTAATGAATTCTGTAGATCAGGATTATACGAAGAATGCGTTAAAAATTCCTTGTTACATTTTCTCAATTTTTTTAGTAGTGACCAAAATTCGTCTGTGTTCTAAAGGTATGTCCAAACAAAGCGAGCGATCAACAGCAGAACACAATCTCTGGGAATGCTCAGTTGATGGGAACGTCTTTACGAGCAAGCCACAAAGCATGTCCACTACCGCTTATTAATGATCCATGACAACTGGCAAGATCAACAAATTTGCGTGTTTTTGCTTTTTCAATTTAGTCGAGAGTTTTCCAAATTTAGTCCGCTCTAAGATTTAGTTGCTTATACAATTTTTGAATAATTTATAAATTATAATAAAAGAAAAACATACAAATATTTTGTCATCTTGGATCAATAGCGAACAGTGAACAGATCGTTTTGGTTTGTTCCAAACGCCAGCATGAGTTTGTAAACTTCATTGAAATCAAAGGAATGCTTGGAAATACGTGCTATTTGCTCCCTCGTTTGGTTTGGACAAGCCTTAACATTATCATGATCGAATTCTCAAAGTCTGGATATTTCTATTTGATAATTTCGAACGCTTGATTTCGTTCGTGCCGTTAAATTTCGATTGGATTCGAACAATGACTTTATTTTGTCGTTAATATTTTAGATCTGGAAATTTACTTTTCTTTTAAATTAATATAAATTATAAAGTACATTATTTTTAAGTAAATTTTCCTTTAAAATAAAAAATAATACAATATTTAAAATCTATGAATCGATGATAATGATGTGCAAAACAACAATCACTTCATTTACTGTGGAAACTTCATTTGCAACTTTAATTTTTCTATTCTAAGATAATTTTCACCGTGGGAAAATTGACACTGTTATAATAGTGTAAAGTAATCTAAAAAGTGTATTTCGATTTTCGTAAAAAAAGCACACCTTTTTGTCTATTTAGTATATGTAAAAAAGTTTTAAATGAGAAAAATTTTCTTTTACAAAATAAAAATCCAATGAAGAGATGGTTTTTGGGTGGAGTGAAAGACAAATAACCGTTCAGTATTAAAGAATTCAATGGCCGGAAAATTAATTGACTTGGAAAATTCAGGATAAAAAATGACATCGAATGCTTTAAATTAAACATTAAACAACAAAAGCTTCTATTCCTTTTTTCTGTTTTTTCCTTTTGTAAATGGGATCAAGTCCTGCTAAACATTATATTCACTTCACTTGTGGTACTGAGATGAATTTTTCTTTATTTTTTTTTTACATTTTTCTTTATGAAAATAAAACCGAATTTAGTATTAAAGATTAAATCAATATGGACTAAATTTGAAAGTAAAGTTTCGGTTTAAATAATTTGTTGGATTCATATTGATTTAAACCAATGGCAGGAGATTATGTTTAAACATTATATGACATCATTTATTAGGCCAGGTATCAAGATCAGGTATTTTCCTCAAATCTTAAAAAATTATATAAGATATCACAAAGTCTGCAGTGTAAAACAAAATTCTAGTTGCTTTTCCGACAATTACACCCACTTAAGTGTACTGTTTGATGTACTGATGTATAGTCTGGGGGGATCATTGGCCCATATTTATTCGCAAATGAAAACGATGTTGCAGTTTCCATCAATAGTGCTCAATATCGGACTATGTTGGAGAATTTTTTAAGGCTAGCTGTGGAAAACTATCCAACCCTTTGGTTCCAACAAGATGGAGGCACAGCGCATACTGCAAGGAACTCAAGGAATACCACAACGTTCATTTTGCATAATCCTCTAATTAAATTCAAAAAAGGAATACTATAGAGATTTCAATTATAACTACTACCTATTCCATTGCATGCAACTATTTTCGTTTTTAGCGAAACTTAATGAAATTTAAAATTTTTGTCTATTAATTTAAATTTTATAAACATTTACGTTAGTTGAGAAAAATTAGAAATCAATTTACTAGCTATTTTTTGAGGAACTTCAAATTCTTCATAATTTTATATGAATTTTAGCTACATAGTGCTATATGGGCATAATTTGGCTATCGTAATGCAATTAACATGCAAGAATAAAATTGATCCAGTTTTTGGAATCGCTGAGTTGATCCACATGACTGATACTATCATCCATACGGAGAGATAAGGAAAAGGGCCAACGATAGTGATGGAAGTCGAAGAGTACAGTCAGTCGTATCAATTCTAGACCTTGGAAATTTATTGATTCAAATAGCAGATATTTCTAGTAATAAGTACTAGCAAAATTTATTTTTTGCAACTAGAAAAATTCAACTTTAAATGAAAATTCTGTCTTAAGGTCCTAGATTCCAATAAATTTTATTGGAATAGTCTAATTGGTTTTAACTAGAAATATGCTTCACTTTTTAACAGAATATTCCTGATTAATTCACTAGATTGCTTTTACTTGATATCTTTTTTAATCTTTTAAAGAAGATATAGTAAGTTAATTTATATTACCTAGAATTCTAACTAAACTTTCTAGAAGTTCCACTCTAGCTTAATTTTATAAAAACGAGTTCCAAAAAATGTACTGTGTGCATAAAGATTGCAAGATGCATCAAATGTGCAGGCAATTTATTGATTACCATATCCGCAGATTTATTAAAATAAATATTACTAAGTAATGTGAAAAATAAAGACATTGTATTTTCAGTTTTAATAAAAGAAAATTAAACTTAATTTAACAAAAACGACTAATAATAAAGAAAATTAAATAAAAACCAATTTAATACAATTTACGCGAGCAACAAATATTTCCTGTATTCATATAGAATCCTTTATCTTCATTATTAAATTTGTTTGAATCCACAAAAACCACTAGCAACAAATTTCCATTAAATACTTCAGATGACATTCCGACCGACCAAATAAACAAGATTCACATATGTATAATATCGGATACTCGCCCTCCTTCTGGTTGGGTTGAAACAACTTAACTCATCACTGACCACAAACAAGGAAATTCTTAAACGATAAATTTGTCGGTAAACATTCAATATGGATACAAAGTTTAAGAACAAGAATCAACTAAAATATCCTTAAGATATATAACAAATGGATATATGGTATATAGAAGATCTAATGAAGAATACAGAAGACAAGAAAATATATATTGTACCCGAAATGTGAATTTATTGTTTGGACACATAAAGTCTTTCAAGGGATATCATATATATGGTCTATAAAAATACATACCATATACAGGGATATAGTTTCATTGTCTTTCTCGTCCGCAATATATACAATTTAAGATGCTTCTGTTGTCATAAACAGAGAAGAACGAAAATGGACAATTCATGTTTATTTTGATTTATGAGCGATTAAAAGCCTATCGCATCTATCTTATTATGATATCTTCTAAGGAGTAAAGTTTTTTTTTATTTTTTTTAAAGAATTTTCAGGTTTATATTCAACATTTTTGAGATGATTCCAAGGTATATAAACGTTCCTATATAGAGATTTTAAGGCTTGTTTCAATATTGAAATCTTATTGATTTTCTAGAGATGAAAATTCTCGATATGCTCATCTCTTCTTAGCATTTTTTCCAATCGTTTATTATTATCGAAAGCTATCAAGAAAAGTACCATTTATATCGAAGTGACTTGAAACTGACTAAGTCTGATAAATAAGAAGAAAAGAAAATAATACTTCGATAATATCGTTTAGAGAGACAATTACCCTCCGTTTAAGAGTTTCATTGACATTGTTCATGGATGCAATAATATTGAGAAAATTTGAAAGGATTTGTAATACTGTTTGTTGCAGTAAACTTTCTTCTCAAATCGATTGGGATGAAAAGATGAAAGAACCAAAAAAGTTTCTATACCCGCTCTGTCAGGCAATTTCTTTTAATACAAAAGAAAATAATCATGTTTCCGATCAATTGCTTATGTTTTCCTTTTTCCATATGTTACACAGTTGTGCGATACTTTTAAAACAATTGTTTTTATTTTCATGATATTAAGTTTAGTCTATTTGATATTATAGTAATAACATTTGGTACATACTGGAACTAACTTTAGATATTTAGTCTTTTCTCGAGAATAATATTATTCAGACTGGGTGTGGAAGAATTTTATTAGTCTACTATATTTTAGTGAGTCCTTTTTTTCATACAAAATAGTTTCAATTCTAAATTTATACTTGTAATATTGAAAATAAATTTTAAGTTTGTTGGAAATGTTTATTGCTAACTGTTAAATGAAAAAAAAGGGCAATTAGTTTATGTATAGGGTGTAACGAAAATGAAATCATATATAATTGATTTAAATGGAATACGAATTTCGATTTAAAATACCTATTTAGATATGTAAAGAGCCGAATCTTAAAAAAAAACTGAACATAAAAACATTGTACAATCCCTTAACCCCTTAGAGCACAATTATCTTATTGATTTTTTCTTGCAGATAATTATAAAATATACTTTATTTTAAAACAAGTTACCAAACAGAGCCCAACGTTGCAGGCACTACACCAGTATCTCGAGCCGTTTCTTATTTTTTACCATTGGAAATAAAACTATATGTTTCTCGTGGAGTATTTGGAACTAAATTACTGGAAAAAGAAAACAATCTAACATCGAACGAGACATAAACGGAACTGTAATATTGGAATTAACAGAAAATTGCGATGCTCGCATGATATTCAAAAAGCTGCACAAATATGCAAGTAATCGGCTTTTGTATGTATCACGAAACAATCCATTAAGCGGTTAAACGGATAACACACTGGGTGATAAGACGGGCGATTTAAGAAATGTAAGATATGCATAGTGTATGAGCTGGTCGACCAATTTGACAGTTGGACTCTAAATCCCCCAATCATGTGCGAAGTGAACAATTGGGTCGACCGATTAATTACCTAGTGTATTGGCCGTTCTACTTATTTGATAATATAATATACTTTCCATAACTCGTTTTCAATCAAAGCTTTAGAAACCCCAAAAAAGGCGTATATCGAATATCAATTAATCCGATTTTTATTAATCAAATCCAAATTAAAGAAAATTAAATGCTGTTTATTCACCCTGTATATATTGTACTCTATCGAAGCAATTATAACAATTTAAACATGTAATAATTGAAAATCGGCCTATAGCCGAAAAAAAACTTTATGAACAGGCTTATTTTCTCTTTCGACTATTTCTTTCCCCATTATCCATGAATCGATTTTGTTGAAATTTAGCACAATATCGTCTACTTATATAGTGAACGCATAAATTTTTTCAATAAAATTTGAGTACAAACTATCCAATTAAATCCGAAAAACCATAAAAAAAACGATAAAACTTTCTGGTCACTAGTTTTTGCATTATAACTTTGTTCTCCCTCGCCCGATTTCACTGAAATCCAATACTAAATCGAGTTAAGGAATAGTCAACTCACATTGTAAATTTCATTAAAATCAGATAAGGTGTTTTTGATTTATCTTGTATACAAACAGACGAAAATGCATAAATCGATTTAACTTTTGGTTCTCTACTTACATATCTATGGCTACGTTTACACCGAGACTTAAAAAGAGACTTAAGTGCTTAGGTCGACCTAAATATGACGGTGTAAACACGCCCAAAGTAACTTAGGTTAGGTCACTTAAATTGAAGACTTACCTTAAATTTAAATCGACTTAAAAACTTTTGACAGATAACAGCTGATTTCTTGATATCCAAGTTCTATAAATGTTCACATATGACGTTGTTTTAGACTTAAGTCTAGTACGGTGTAAACACGTCTGAACCAAACCTAACTTTTAGTTAGGTGACCTAAAAATTTGTCGGTGTAAACGTAGCCTATAGCCTTAAAACCGCCCTCTGATGATTATTTGTATGCGGTACACATTTAGTCACAAAACTAATATACCTAATGGGTAGTACCTTACCATAGGGCATAAAAATAAAATACCATTTAATAAATGATATTCGATATTTTGTAATACAATATTCCAAAAAAAAGCCAACTAATCAAAAATCGAGAATTTATCACAAAATTGTAAAATTAAAATACATTTAAAACAAACCAAATTTCCTGTTAGATTTCTATTTATTATTATTAAAAATTGTTTTTTCTTTACAAATAAATGTAAATGTAGGCAAAAAAAAATAATACAATTTGTACATTGTTAGTAACCGCATTACCGGGGCCTCTCCAATACAATACAACCGCATTACAGAGAGAGTTTAACAAACGACCTAACCAGACCATAGAACGATTCTGTAGTCAGTAGTCATAGTCACATAGAAATAGTTCACCATTCTAGTATTTAGTAGTGAAAAAAAAGAAAACTGTATTCGGAAAATTGCATATTATATGGTTTTATATTTCCAAATTTAAAATCTGTTTCATAAATTCGATACTAAAAAAAAAATAAAAACGTTTTATTCAAATTTAATTCTGCAATCATGTCGCGCCGAATTTTCGCTTTAGTTTCTATAATTTATTGCATTAATTTGGTACAAAGTGAAGGTTTGTATCCAATAAAATATTTTTCTATAAAAATCTTCAATATTATATTTCTTTTAATGATTTATTTTGAATTTTTATTGAATTTCCTTCGTAGGCCTAATTGAATTATCATGTGAATCCAATAAAGATTGTAATCAATTCATATATCAAAAACAAAATTCCACTTGCTTAGATGATAAATGCATTTGTTATCCCGCGAATAATAGCACAGCGAATAATAACACAGCAAATATTACAGATAGGTTTCCTTGCGAGCCTCCTTCTGTAAGTACCTATATCCAAAATTATTTTTTCTTTTTGTTATTTTAAAATCAATTTTATTCACTTAAAAGGAATCGAAATTATTCAATATTGTTGGCGGAAAATGTCCTTGCAATATTAATAATACTCATTGTGAAACTAAAACGAATAACTGTTTGTGCGATAGTAACTATACAACAAGTCATGATAAACGGCGATGCATACTTAGTAAGAGTTTACTGTACTTAGTTAAACGGTTTAACTGTATTAATTATTATTATTTTATTTTATTTTTATGACAGAAATTGTTCCTCTTGGAGATGTTTGTGAAGAAAACTTCCAATGTTTATCAGCAAATAATTTCTCGGAATGCCATTTAATGTATAAGAATTGTACATGCCAAAAGGATTTCATCAATTACGATGGTGTTTGTATATCAGTTATTGGTAAGAAAATCTTATTTTTATCAAGATTAGGATTGTGGAATTCGATTGAGACTAAAAAGTATTGCAATTCGTATGATTTTTCAATACGATTTGGTTGAAATCAACTTCCATTCTCAATTTAAAAATCACATCCCACAAGAAATGTTAAAATATTCCGATTTTTTAATATCAGATTTCTATTTTTTATAAAACTCCTTATTTTTTTGTAGCATTAAATGGACGTTGTGATCGCAATTCTCAATGTACAAATGCTACAGAACATTCGATTTGTGTTAATAAAAGATGTGTCTGTGATACTGATTATGTTGCAATATCGAATAATACTAAATGTCGCCCAAATTCTGGTTACAAAAGTGATTGTATCGAAACTGTACAATGTACAGCCGTAGTAGGACCTGGCTCAATATGTGATAATGGAATTTGTACATGTGATGCAAATCATTATCCGATTCAATTGGCAACTGATGAAGGAAAATCTTCGAAATATATTTGTGAACGAAAAATTTGTAAGTAAATTGAAGAATATTCCTCCCAAACAAGTTGGTTGTATGGGTCTTAGAGACAAACTCAATGATACAGTAATAAGTACATAGGACTATAAGCTACAGAAGTTTTTTAATACATTGCTTCAATGTCTTGGCTTTGAGATTCAGAACTTTAAGATCTATACTCTTCAATTATTATTAGAAGGATTATGTTATTTCTTTGGTTTTGATATTAATGTAATTTTTCACAGCTGCTGGAAATTCATGTTTGGAACAAACTGATTGTTATCAATATCATCTTGAAGAACAAAGTATGGAATGCCATCTAAATGAATGTATTTGTCGTGATGGATATGAACAGGATGATAAATTTTGCACGAAACCTGCAGAATCAAGAAGCTTATCGTTTCTGATTTGGAAAATGCTTTTACTAGCGCCAATAATTATAGGATTTTCTTCAATTCATTTTTAAAATATAAAAGTTTCACACATAAAAGAGAAAATAGTTGTAAAATAAAATGTTATACTTTTTTATTATATATTTTAAAAAAATATTTTTTTTTGTAAATATATTTGTTGAACAAATAAAATAAAAATGAAATTGTTTGCTTTAGTTAGTTAGTTTTTAATATTTAACAGTTTTAAATTATTTCATAGTTTTAAAAATCACTCCAGGAGTTGAAAAGAAAGCTCTCACAAAAAAAAAACGAAAAAAGTTCTATAAAAGTTTCATGTTTGTCGTTTTTTTTTTCTTCGTTTATTAAAACTTTTCCCTATCCATTTTTGTAGTATAAAAGTATTTCTTTCAAATGTTTAAAAACAAGAAAAAAAGCTAACGAAACTTTCAATAGACAACTTATTGGAAAGTTTTTCAACATAGTTTTAGAATCGATTTAAAAGTATAAATTTTGTTCTTGCTCTTTTTTTCTGCTAATAAAAATTACAATAGTTCTAAACGATATTATTCCTTTCAATCATTTCATAATCCGACGTAATCGAGTTTAGTAGTACTATAAACGATGTACGAATGCACAATTGAATTTGGTCAAATGTTTCTCATCGCAAATTGTATTTATTATTCTGTTATCAGATTCGATTGGGTTCCAATAAAGGAAACAACATCTACATGAATCCATTTAAAAACATACATTTTTTTTGTATCAATTTATTAAATGTTTTTCATATTCCATGACCATATTTGTATCGATATTGTGAAAAATATTGCATATACTTGAATCACCACAAATCTACACTGAGCGAAAAATTGTGGTCATTGGAAGAAGATTTTGGTCTTCCTAATCATAGCTATAGGGTAGTAACATAATTTTATACAATCATGATATAATTATAGTAAGAAATATTAGGGTTAAGGATAATAATAAGCGTTACCACTTCATGGATAACATTTTAAAACGACAGAAGGCGTAAAATAGAATTCGCTGTGCGTTTCTAAGGCCATATCAGATCAATAATTAATTAATTCACTTATTTCTTTAATCTCTTTAATATCTAACTTTGTAAACCAACCACAAATAATCACAATTCAAATCTCTTTGATCCAATCACTTTCGAAGTTTGACTTCAACTATATCGTTTCAGCATCATTTCCACCTTATATACTCATCATGGAATCTCTAGAATATTCATCCATACGTGGAAACGTACTTCTAGAATTCATTTGGAGCATATTCCTGGAATTTGGTACGAGTGTCAAAATGAATTATGATTATTTACGTGGTATTTTCCCATCGCAATTTCTTGGGAGCTGCTCTAGGAACAAGATTCAGTTCACTTAGTAGTGCAATCAGAGCTATTGTACTCTTTCTTAAAGCAGCATTATCTTCGAAAAATCATGGAACAATGATTTTATTATTGTCCATAAGCAATATTTCAAATTTTAGATTTTATATGTTGGTTAGTTCAAATTTATATTTATTTGGCCCGTAATGTTCTAGCTTTTATGGAACCAGAGAATCATTGTTACAGTCATGGTCTTTCCAGTTTAGGATTTAGTTTCTATTTCGTAGTCATATCAGCAATCATAGTAAATATAATTAATCTATAATAATGGCATTTAGAAATGATCATAGAGTTAAGAGGCGTTTAGAGACACTATACGAAGACAAAACCCTAAGTGCTATTATGTTATACTGAATTCAAATATACAGACTATTGTACAGATCAATTTTTTAGAAACTAAATTCTTCCAAATCATTTATGTTCTTCATTTCTTGTTATCCATAATGAATAAATTCATTTCGAATTATAAAACTACTCATGATTTGTCGGGTTTAAGAAAAATAAATCTGGAGATAGAGTTCTAGCTTAGCTAGAAAAAGTCGATCTTTTATGCATTGTATTTCAAAATTATTCAACAAACAGCAAGTACGTTAGCAACTTTTGCTAATTATAAGATTTTTAAACTCTTAATTAAATCACATAATTCTATATTAATTTTAAAAAAAATGTAGAATACAATTTCTTCAGATATTATTTAAACTAAGTTTCAATTTTAGATATATATAAGAAAAAAGTTTTTCCCAAGAAAAAAACCAAGAAAATCATAATCTTTGAGTAAAATCCAAGAATCACATATTTCAAGAAGAATTACAATTGTAAGCCATTCTATAGTTGGTCATCACTCGTCGTATATACACCAAATATTATCCAGTAAAATGGGAAAAAAGTCTCATAAAATGTCTACTAAATAAGATTTTATCGTTTATAAGTCGTCTTCAGTGGAAATTTTCACGTAATTTATGTCAGCTATTCGCGTAATAAAAAATATTTATGATGTAATTAGAATTTTAATTGTTTCACTCGATGGCAATAAAAATGACAATCAAAAATAACATTTCCTGTAAAACAAATTCTTACGAATGACAAAAGGAAACTATATAATCTGGAATTATATTTTCAAATTGATTGATACAAATTTAACATTAAATATGATTATCCCAAGATGAATATTTCATTTGTCATAGAAATTACATCCTATTTTATTCTAAAGATTACTTGTGTAATTACCAAAAAAATGTTAAAAATAGTGTTTAAGAATCTTATAAGATTAGAAACTAGCCTTTTTTAAATATGAGCTGTTTATTTTGAAAATGGCGTAAGTCCCATATTGTGAGAGAACAGGTCCTGTCCACAGAAAGAAGCGCGTTGTTCTCGTGTAGTCTGCGTTGAAAACCAGAGTGATGAACAGTGTTGTTTCACAGTTTTCTTAAATTCAGAATCATGTATCCTGAAGCATCTAAAAACTCTTAGGAATGAAAGGTATATTATAGCTTACAGCGATATGTGTCCAGGACAAAACACGAATATTAAAATAGCTGTGACATGGTTAAAAATTGTCCAATCTACCGAAAATAATGTATATATCATTGACCATAAGTTCCTACTATCAGGGCATTCATTTCTACCTAATGATACGAGATTTCGAAGTTGTAGCAATGACGTTAAGAAAAAACAATTTATTTTTTGTCCCTCAGGAATTTTACGAAGTCATAGAAAATTGTCGAAAGAATAAGTTCATTCTAAAAGAAATGAAACGTGACGAGTTCATTTCAACTAGGACTCTAGAAACGCGATTTTTAAAAGACTAAAAAATACTGACGCTGAAATTTTAAATTGGTTTAAAATATGTTGGATGAGATTTTTGCGAAGCCATCCATATAAGTTATTCTACAAAACGACAACGAACGAGGATGCACCATTCAAAACATTGAATTTATCAACGCAACGGGCAAGACCGAAAAACTTTAATAATATCAAGTTGGCACTCACAAATCTAAAATACAAGGACTTAATGGATTTATTACGAAAACACACCAAGATACTTTGGCCGTGAAAATATAATGCCTCGTTGTTTATGTTTTCGATTCTACGAATACCTTATAAACAATTTAAATATTGAACTTTCCATTTCTATGATGTGGATAAGTTGCTGAATCTCGAACAATCCTTTTAAAATTAATATGAAACTAACGTTTGATAGGAAAACCATAACAAAGTCATATAACATACATAATGAATGAATTGTAATCCCATGGAAACCATATGTAACAGGATGGTTGCGTGCGCTTTTGAAAACAAACCGGCGAACATTTTAGGAAATACACCACAACCATGGTTACGTGTAGAGCCAAACAAACTGTTATGGTGAAAAAGAAAATAGAGTGAATTGTCTAAAATTTTAAAATAATAAAAAATTAAAATGTCCGAACGAACTAAATTTATTATAAATACTTCTGGTAAAAATAATTCAATAATAGAAATTTCTATTATTAATATATTATTCCTATTTTCAGCGGACTTTTTTAATGTGAACGCTACTCCCATCGAGGATATATCGATTCGTGAATTTTTTGAAAATGATGAAATCACAATTTTAGCCGCAACAAGAAATGAAATGAAAATCGAATTTCAACATCGTCTACCAACTGATGAAGATTGTCTAATATTTTATAAAGTTCCACAAATTGGAACTGGTCAATCATCTGATGAACCAACACTAGGCTTATTAACGCTTCAGGGTGGTATGGTTAAATCGATATATAATTCCATGAGTCGTGTATTTTCACCGTTTGTATCAAAAGTAAATATATAAATATTATATATTTATGATGGAATCTTTGTAGGATTTTCTTATTATTACTTTATTTTTCAATCTATCTATCTTGTTTCTGATATTTATTTATATTTTAAAGGGAACAGAATATGGTCCAGAACTGTCAGGACTATTGGAAAATTTACACGTATCACTGGGTTCGACATTGGGATTACCACAGACAGGTGAGAAGATATAAGAAAAAAAATAAAACAATTTTGTTATTTTATTTATAAAAATAAAATGGAATTTTTTCTTATATTTTATCAAAAAGTATATATATAGAAAACCTTGTCATATTTCCAAGACAAATAAATTGAATTTTTAGAAAATTCCGAAAGGAAAATAGTTTATCCTTAGCTTAGTTTGAAAGAATCATAAAAAAGAATTTATACAAAACAACAAATGGAGGAAAAACTTAAAGGAATTTTTAATTTAAACATATGTCATAAATGTTTTATTTCAAAATTGATTTGGTTTCTCAAATAAAGTATGATATTCTGGCCAAGGATGACGAGAATAAACAGATTCCCGCCACACACTTGAGCTAAGCGAGCTAAACTACGTAAGCTAAGTTTCTCGCTGAAAGTGAAAAATTCAGCATTTGCATTGGTCGTCGCACACTTCAGCGACACGAACTAAGCTCTTTCACGTAGTTCAGACCTCAACTACGCGAACAAGCTTCTCTGGCATCGCTGAAAATAGTTTATACGTACTTTCGGTATTATACAGTGTAGAATCGATGCTTGCAAAAGTGTAGTATGTCTTCTTGTGGTAGTATCTTGTCGGCATAAATGTGTAAGTGTCAAGTGGAAAAGGTCTAGTAATAATTCATCGATACTGTACTGGCACATTATATCTCTCTGACGGCTGAAATAGAACTGAATTTACCAAAAATATCGCCGAGTAGTTTAGTTCAAGTATGCAACGGGGTTAGCGAGCCCTAAGCTATGTAACTACAGCGAGGCTCGCCCGCATAGCTTAGCTCAAGTGTGCGGCGGGCCTTAAGGTCTACAATAACTATATTTTCGTAAATTTCTGTATAAAATTGATAAATTTTATTGAATTCGGGAGAATCGAAATTTTAAATATTTATAATTTTCCATTAAAAATTATCTTCTCATTAATTCTGATATATGTAATTTCTCAGGAATAAGAAATATTCAAGATGAAATAAATTTTTGGAATCAAAACTCAACAAATTCATCAACAAAATCCGATCGAGAAAAAGCTCAAATGTTTGCAACTCTTTTAAATAAAATCAATAAAAAAATCAAGTAAGTCTTAAAACACCATAACCATAAAAAAAAAAATCGATAATTCTTATCCATCTTCGGAAAAGTACATATAAAATCAGTATTCCACCACCAAACAATTTGTTTTTACCTTGCAGACAAATTGACCAGAACACCCTTAATATGGTTGAAGAATTTCTAGATTCAGCACACAATAATCTAGATGAAATATGGCGACTACCATACCATTATCCGCAAGATCGGATGGCAGATTTGATGGATGTTATTTGTATGTACATAAAAATTGGTTCAGTATTAGAAATTCCATTGGATTTCTTAAAATGGAATTTTCTTTGAAAACTTTATACGATATAGATTCATCTATCTCTCTTTTTTGTTGTCTTTTTAGGTAATCAAATTATTGAGACGTGCATAGAAAATCTAATGACTGAGGATGTCTGGAATTTAAGTTCATATCATATAAATTATTTAATGAATCAAGTTCTAGATATTACAGATTCATGGATGCAATTGTGTGATTCTTTAACACGATTATTTTGGCCAAACTATGGACAACATCCATGGATTGGTAAATCACATATACCAAAAAATGGTCAACTATTTAAGGATCGATTGGGTGAAATCAAAAATATTAAAAATTTATACAAACAAATTGTAACTTTATTGAATGATGAGAATTTTCAAAATATGTTCTCTTGGGATTCACCATTTAAATGTAAGTGAAAAATTAATAATATTAATTTTTAAATATTTAAAATATTTAAATAGGAGAAATTTCTTTTAATATCAAAATAGAAAAGCAATAATTTTGAAAAAAACACGAAAAACTTAAATTATCCAATAAGAAAATGAATTCGCCTTGAAAATAATATAAATGTTAGCAAATACTCAAACCAATTTGTTTCAAATATGAAACTTACTATAATTTGCGAATTTACAGTGTCGAACCAAACTCATGTGATTTTTATTTTGTAAATTTGAATATTTAAAGTGATTTTTATTTATTAGAATTTTAAATTTCTTGATTTGTAAACTCTAAAATAAACTGATTTACCGAATTGGGTACAGATTTCCTTGTAAATAAAGTCATTTCTTATTCCAAAGAAATATTAAATGATTACTTTCGAAACACAATTCCTTCACTTCCAGATTTGTGAATTAAGTTCTTATATAATATATAATAAGAAAACTTAGAACAAGCTATATCAAACGAATATCAAACGATTTTGGTAGAAATACAACTCGTAGTTAACAAATCTGTAGTTCAATGAAACCACCAAAACTATTAATATTTTAAGACTATTCCTCGATAACCTGGTTTTTTCTACTTCAAATTTGCTTTAATTCACAGCTAAGCTGGGGTCTAATAGCATGAATATTTTCTCCAAATTTTATTCAGATCGGTGTATGTATTAGTTTTTAAAATACATCGAAAAAACTTTATAAATCGGCTTATATTTTCCTACAACTATTTTTTTCTCCATAATCCGCTTTACTAAAATTTAAAATAGTATCGTATATTTACATAGTCAACTTGTGTAAATAATTTAATTATAATTGCTCCACAAATTTTTAAATTAAATCTGAAAAACCCCACAAAAAAACGACCAAACTTTCTTGCTACCTTGGATTTTGCTACATAACTTCACTATCCTTCGGTGGATTTTGCTGAAATGTAATACCAAATCAAGTTAAGTAATAACAAATTGACATTGTAAAGTTCATTCGAATCGGATAACGTGTTTCTGAGTTATCTTGCATAACGTTAGATGGATAGACATGCAGAAGTCGTTGTAAGTTTTGATTCTCCATACGTTACAAATGTAAATGTAATGACAAAACTAACATACCCTCTGGTAGTACCTACCATGAGGCATAAAAACAGAACTCTTGATTTTTCATCTCCCTAAAACGCTTCCTTCCGCGAACTTTTCAGAACATAAAGAACACACCATCACAGTCAAAAATCATTCTTATTTAATATTTAATAATTCAATTTAGTCTTCTTTTTCTAGCTATAAATATATTCGAAACATCTTCGATTGGTCAAAAGAAATGGAACAGAGCTTTAAATCAATTTGAACAATTACTACAACCAATCGATGAACGAATTGCATTGGCAATAAAATCTCAACTCCATAATCATTTGAATAATCCGAGACAAGTGATTTTTATATTTTCAAAATATGATACTCTAATATCGCGTCCAACAGTTCTGGAACTCTTAACAACCGAACGTGAACAATTCTTACAATCCTTACATTCATTAATACAAGATTTACGAAAAGCGATGAACGATAAAAACATGGAACCAGATACAGGATACTTGTCGGCAATTTGTAATGAATGTCGTTGGTTAAAAATTGTTCAACATCAAGTAAATAATAGTTTTTCATGAAAATATTATAATATTATTTACTTTTCCCCAAATAGATTCATGAAACCGAAAAAATAACTCATTTAATAAACGATCGTAACGGATTTGAGGAGATCAATAAATCCTTAAAAGAACTTAAAGAAGAAACTAACATCTTATTAAAATCAAATTTTGAGATTTGGACAGAACAAAATTTATCAGCCATCAAAAGTGGAGAATTAAAGTTAATTGAAGTTTTCTTTTGAAAAAAAAAAATTATAATTTAATTTATTTTCAAAGACTTCGAGAAGATCAACCGGTTGTACAATTTGAACGTGAAGGACGTCAACTAATGAGAGTCACATTCAATCCAAAATTGGTTAGTTTCTGTCAAGATGTTGGTGAATTTGAAAATTTAGGATATCGTGTCCCAATCGAGCTGCGATCATCTGCAACACATGCATCGAAATTTATGTGTTACGCACGTCGATTACAACAGATTTCGACATTTCACAATACTATCGGTGATCGAATGATACCATGTCAAAGACCAATTATGCTAAAGAATGCTATTGAATTATCGAAATTAGTACAAAGTGAATCGGTTGCTTGGAATGATGAGGAATCAGTTAAAAGATATATTCGAACACTTCAAGCTGCTGTTCATAAATTAGCGAATGATAATAATCTTCTTGTTGGTTATCATGAGCAAGCAAAACAAAGGGTACAGAATCTCGTATAGTGGATTCGAATTTTAAAAATTGATTTTATAATATAATTTTAGATTATTAAATTAATGAACACAGATCTGCTAAGCCAAGGACAGATTTGGAAAGATGAAATGCGTCATTTAAGAGAATTAGTTGCTAATCTAGAAAGTCAAGGATATATGAATTTAGATGCTTTTAAATTGCATTGGGATCATCAATTGTACAAGGTCTTAGAGTATCAATATATTTATGGTCTTATTGATATGAACAATAAATTACCGGACATTTATATTGATATTATTTTCCGGTAAAATAATATATTAAAATACTTATTTGGGATGATTTATAATTACGATTTTCTAGTCAACAACATTTACAATTTCGTCCTCCAGAAGAAGAAATTCGTTCAAAATATTTCGCACAATTACGACGAATTATTGAACGTCCGCTGGGCTTTCGAGGATTATCCGATAAAAGTAGTGAATTATTTAAAGTAATGGTTGAACGAAATCGCCATTATTTTGGTCTACTTTTCAATAAAGCTGAAGAATTATTTAAAAAATTAACAGAACTAAAAAATATATGGCTTCCATGGGTAGCACTTGGTTGTGTCGACATTGAAGAACTATGTCGAGTTCATCTAACGAAATGGGAACATTGGGATGACAATTTTAAGGCTTGTAAACATTTTAGTCAACAAATTGCTAAAATTGAAAAGTATAAAATTTTACATTTCATTTGAAATTTTCTGAAAAGTCATCATTTTAAAATTATAGTTCTGAAGCAAATGTGGACTGTTTTGTGATCAACATACTTCCTTTGAAAGCTGATATTGAATTTATAAATCGTAGATATTGGGAAGCATTAGCAAGTAGTTTAAGAACGTCTATTTTGACTGATATTTCTACTGTACAAGAGTTTTTACAATCCTCACTTCAATTTCTTCAAAATGTTCCAATGGATGAATTGGGAATTGCTGAATCAGGCGCTAAATATGAAAGAATTAAAGCAGAAATGCCAAAGGTATCTTTTATTTTTTTTATACTAATTAAAAGATTTAAACACATATCAATGATTCGATTCACTCTTTTAGGTATCTGAAATTTTGGAAACAGTTAAAGGAAAGGATAAATGTCTTGCTAGTTGGTGTAAAGAACGTGTATCGGCGCTTACCGGCATTCTAGTTCAATGGGAAAAATTACAACCATTATTCGAGAATCATTCGGTCGTATTACAAAGACAAGTCGAAATTATGCGTGATCACGTTACAACACAGTTAACAAATTTAAAAGAAGAAGCTGAAAAATTCATGTTACGTTGGGAATCGACAATATCTGAATTGGAAGCAAATGATGGTTCATCTATGGTTTTATTTAAGGAGCGTCAACAGCATTGGACAAATGTTAAAGAGAAAAAAGAGAAACTATTCGAAGAATGTGCCAAGTTTAATATGAAAATTCCCGATGAAATTGTAGAAACATTTTCGGTTGTTGAGGAGAAAGTTACAAATCAAGGACAACAATGGGATGTTTATAATCAATTTTTATCAGAATTCGAAGAAGTATCAAATGAAGAATGGACAGTTTATCGTCGAAGACCATATATTTTTACAGATTTTTTATTAAAATGGGAGAATTCTGTAAATTCATCTCTTGATTTACCATCATCTAGAATTCGTCAGACTATCGAACATTATCATAGTGCTTTAACAGTATTACAATATTTACAAGCAGATTCTTTAACGGAACGTCATTGGGCAAAAGTTTTTCTACTTTTAAAAAAAGAAAACAAACCAATTCATACAATTTGCTTGAAAGATCTACTTTCGGAAACTGGACTTCTTATACAAAATTCAAATGAAATTCAAGTTCAAGTTTTATTTCATCAAAAAAATGAATATGATTTTAATTCCTATTATTTTTTTTTGCAGAATTTAGTACGTCAAGCTTCATCTGAACAAATTGTTAGACAAGCACTTAGCGAATTAGATCAATGGTCGGTTACAGCAATGTTAAAATTGATAGCCCATTTAGATTCGTCTGGCAATACAATCTCATTAATTAAAGATTTTCAAGAAGTTCTCAATAAAATCGGTGATAATCAATCGTTACTTCAATCGGCTAAAAATTCGGCTGCATTTGAGGCGTTCTCAGATCAAGCTGAAATTTGGGAATCACGTCTTAACACTTTGGATAGCGTTTTAACAAGTTTAAATAGTTCCCAGAGAAAGTAAAAGATATATTTATAAATAATTTTGGTACAATGTTTTCTTTATAAAATTTCTAGATGGGTTTATTTGGAACCAGTATTTGGAGCTGGAACTCTTAAAAATGAAGAAGCACTTTTTAAACGAATTGATAAAGATTTTCGTTATATTATGAGAGAAATTGAAAATGATCCTCGTGTTTTATCGGTTATTAAAATTAATAATATCACAACTGTAATAAATTCATTGGAAAATCAATTGTCCAGATGCCAAAATACATTAATTTCATACATAATCGTAAGAGATCCTATTTTAATTTTATCTAATTTTATGTGATTTTCTTTTTTTCTGAAAGGATAAACGCAACTCATTTCCAAGATTTTATTTTCTCGGTGATGATGATTTACTGGAAATGCTTGGACAGGCATCAAAAGAAGACATTATTCAAAAACATATTCGAAAACTTTTTCCTGGAATACATTCTTTAGAAATCAATAAAATCAATGGAATTAATGTAATAAATAAAATTAATAGTAGTGAAGGTGATAAAATTCAATTACAAAACCCAATTGAAATGAAAGGACCTATCGAGGTGAATTTTTGGAAAATATTTTTAAAGACTATAAAAAGAAAAACAACAAATTTTATATATTTTTCTAGAATTGGTTAAGTCAATTGGTGACTTCTATACAAAAAACACTTCAAGAACAAATAAAAGTTTGTTCACAAATTCAAAATTTAGAAGAAGAAACTATTCTTAAGTATCCAATGCAATGTATCTGTACAGCACGTTCAATTAATTTTACAAAACAAACAGAAAAAGCGATCACGTCCATGTCACTGTCGACGATTTTGAAAAATCTTAAAGAAGATATCTCAAAATATGCAAATTTAAAAAATCAAACAAAAAACAGCTTACTTCAAATCAAATTAAGAGGATTACTCTTAGATTTGGTACATTATGTGACCGTTGTTGAAGAATTAATTGAGAAAAGTGTTACTAGACTTGGAGATTGGATATGGTTACAACAAATAAAATTTTATATGAATTCCGACTCAAAAGTTATTATAAAAATGGGTTTTGCTGAATTCGATTATTCCTATGAATTTCTTGGTAATCCAAATAAACTTGTTCATACAACATTAACACATAAATGTTATTTAACATTAACACAAGCAATGCATTTGGGTTTGGGTGGAAATCCATTTGGACCAGCCGGAACTGGAAAAACTGAATGTGTTAAAGCATTAGGAGGTATGATGGGAAGATTAGTTTTAGTTTTTAATTGTGATGAGGTAACATATATTAGTTTAAAATTATTAATGAATACAATTTAATTAAAAAACATAATTTTTTCACAGAATGTTGATACTGAAGCAATGGGATTAATACTTACTGGTCTAGCTAAATGTGGTGCATGGGGTTGTTTTGATGAATTCAATCGTTTACAAGAAGCAACACTATCAGCGATATCAATGTTAATACAACCAATTCAAACTGCTTTAAAAGATAAAAATGAAACTGTACAAATTCTTGAAAATTCTGTAACAAAAACTTTATTTTGTACTCCATTAACTTAAAATAAATAGATACATATTATATTTTAGATTAAATTGAATCATCATTGTGGAATATTTGTAACATTGAATCCAGCTGGCGAAGAATATGGTGGACGTCAACAGCTTCCTGGCAATATACAAGCATTATTTAGACCAATAGTTATGCAACAGCCGGAACCATGTGAAATCTCTAAAGTGATGTTATTCGTTGAAGGATTTAAACGTGCTGATGAAATCGGGAATAGAATCGTAGAATTATTTGCTCTTAATGATAAAATATTATCAGCTCAACGTCACTACGATTGGGGACTAAGAGAATTGAAAACAGTTTTATTGGCATGTGGTAAAGAGCTACGTGATAAAGGTTCATCATCGGATGAAATGAATATTGTTGTAGATGCTCTACGTTCGAATACGATGTCGAAATTAAATACAGCAGATTCTCAAAGGTTGAACATAAATTATTAATTATTTGTTATATTTTCTTATAAATTAAATTTTTAGATTTGATATGCTTTTAAATAATGTTTTTCCTGAAGTTCAAATTGATTTAAATTCTACATCAAATTTACGTACAGCCATTGAAGGATCTTTTGTAACTTTAGGATTATCTGTGAACAATAAACAGATAGAAAAATGTCTTCAACTTTATGAACAACTTATTAAACGAATGGGTGTCGTATTAGTTGGACCATCATGTTCTGGTAAAACAACAATATTATCTGTATTAAAACAAGCACTTATATCAACTGGTAAAATTATTCGATTGTATACAATCAGTCCAAAATCCATGAATCGTGTTCAATTGCTTGGAAAATTGGACCCAGACACCAGACAATGGAGTGATGGTGTATTAACAACGACAGCTGTTGCTGTTAATTCAGAACCATTGAATGTGAATTCATGGATTATATGTGATGGTGATGTTGATCCAGAATGGATTGAAGCATTAAATTCAGTTTTAGATGATAACAAGTAAATAAAGTTTTCGTATAGATAGATAAGAAGTTCAACATTATTTTTTTTTTTTATATTTATTGTTATTTATTTGGCCAGACTTTTAACATTACCTTCTGGATGGCGAATACAATTTGGAAATAATGTTAATTTCATATTTGAAACTCATGATCTTTCTTATGCTTCACCGGCAACTATATCTAGAATGGGTATAATCAACTTAAGGTATATGGAATAAAGTTAAATTAAAATTCTATATTAAAAAAAAGGTTTTTTATATCAATAGTTCTGAAGATTTGGATGAAAATGTAATCATTGAAGCAGCTTTAGCTAAAAACGAACAATCT
This sequence comes from Xylophagus ater, assembly GCA_963422695.1. Classification (NCBI taxonomy): domain Eukaryota; kingdom Metazoa; phylum Arthropoda; class Insecta; order Diptera; family Xylophagidae; genus Xylophagus; species Xylophagus ater. The sequence goes on from OY730479.1 coordinate 6,563,580, forward strand.
GATCTTTTACGACCATATATTGAACAATATATGAAGCCAGCAATAGAATGGACATTGAAAGAAATGTTAAGGTTACAATTTTGTTTACTTTTGTAGATAAATTTTATAATAAAATATTTTTCAGTTCGATATCACGAATTTGTTTAATCAAAAGTGGTCTACAAATGATTACAAAATCTCAAAATAAAGATGAATTTTGTGTTAATCTTTTACAAGCATTTTTAGGTTATATACCAACTGAAAAACATAATAAATTTGCAAATCAAATAATGGAATTAGCAAATATATATATAACAAATCCGAAAAAATCTGAATATTGTTATTTTAATAGTTTTCGTGATGTTATAGAACTCTATGATACTGATATGACTATGAATCTAACAAATCCTGATATACAATTGATACAAACTGATCAGATTAAATCATATCTTGAGATTATACGTAATTTTCTTAAAACTTCATTAAATCCATTCATAATATCCGGACCATCAGGATGTGGTAAAACTTTATTAATACAACAAGTTTCGGCTGAATTTTCTGGATATCAACTTGTTATTATCAATTGTAGTACACAATTAACACCAAAATATATTTTATATTCATTGAAACAAGTTAAATGATATTTTTAATTATATTTCATTACCATTTTTATAAAATAACTATCAATATTGTATGTCTTTCTAGAATTGTATTACAATATCAGGAATCCGAGGACGAGAATATAAACCACAACAATTAAGGATAATTTTATTTTTAAAAAATATCGATTTATGTTTTACAGATTCATGGAATACAAGTCATGTTATTGAATTAATTATTCAACTTATCCAACGTGGAGGTTTCTATTCTGATAATTTAGAATGGATTAGTATATATGGTATACAAATATGTGCTTCATTATCGAACATAAATAAACAAACATTATCATCACGATATTTATCAATTAATAATTATTTAAATGTTAAATATCCATCACAAGATGATATGCGAATAATTGTACAAAATCAATTACAATCAATTTGTGATCGATTTAAAAATGTTTCAAATACTCAATTAATTGTTAATGGTTTAATACAGTTTTTTACAAAGGTATATAAATATGCATTTGAATTGAAATATTAGTTCTGTGAATGAGTTTTTTCGATTTTATAGTAGATGGCGTAAGTATACTATATGTAATCAATGCCGCATCAAGCTATTTCAGCTGCGGGTGCAGATCAGGTCAATGGCGATTTTAATATTAAATATATCGTATAGAATATAATCAAAGAAAAAATGTAGTACCTTGGAATCACAATGCCACGTTATGCTTACTCGTAACCAAAACCAAAAAATATTAAATCTGTTCTCAAACATATTCAAATATGGCGCCGTTCAGATTTTTCTTTTACTCACAATTTAATTTTCTAATTTTCCACAAAATTCAATCTAAAGGAAACTGAAAAACCTCGCGAAATTAAATAAAATCAGGCTCAATTTTGGCCCGTTCTGAACTTTGGTGTTGGATGCGGAAGCTCCATTACACCCATGGTTTATCCATGGTTTATAAAGTTATTATTTGCTTGTAGAAACTTACTGTGAACATGCTCCAAGCCAAAATAGTTATAGGAAATGGTTTCAATAGCTCAGAGAAAGAATTTTGGATATTGAAGACACACCACCCGATAATGAACTGCAAAAGTTTGAAGATGAAGAATTGGAAAGATTACTTGATGAAAATTCATGTCAAACTCAAACAGAATTGGGAGCATCATTAAATGTTGATAGATCAACTATTGTAAAACGTCTCCAAGGTATGGGAATGACCATTTGTGAAATACTGCTTCAAAGACAACAAAGAAAGGGCTTTTTGTATTGAATTGTTACTGGAAATGAAGAATGTATCCACTTCAAAAATCCTAGAAAAGAAAAAGCAAAGCCAGGTCAATCAGTTCCGTCAACGTCAAAACGAAACATTCATTCAGATATAGGGTTATGCTTTGCATTTGGTGGTATCAGAAAAGTGTGCTAAAACCGCTTAATGTGTTTGAAGCGATCTGTAGAAGAGAAACGACCAGAATGGGTGAATAGATACAAGAAATTTATTTTTCAACATGACAATACCAGACTAGATGTTGCTCAACTGATTAAAAACTACTTAAGACGGTAGGACTGTTAAGCGCTATCCCACCCATCGTATTTACCAGACATAGCACATTTTAATAACAACTTATTCCCTTACTGGAGACCGCTTCACTTCTTATGAAAATATAAAAATTTTGCTTGATAATTGGATTGCCTCCACAAACCCGGTTTTCTTCAGACAGGGAATCTGTAAATTATCTGAAAGATGGGCGAAGCTTCAGATGGAGATGGAAATCAAAATATTGTATGGATGCTAAATAAAAGTGTATTTTGACCAAAAAATCGAAAAAATTCAAATTCACAGACCTAATATAATATATTAATAAAAAATATTTTCATATTTAGATTCAACAAAACTTTACACAAGATCAACATAGTCATTATAATTTTACACCAAAAATGATAACGAATTTATTGAAGAATTTGAAAAACTATTCCGAGGATATGTTCAAAGAAGTTAATTAATAAAGTTCTGAAGATTTACAATTTAAAAATGTTAATTTTTTCTTTTAGGCTTTATTAACCGAAATTAATTCACAATTTCGAAATCGTTTAGCAAACAACGAAGATATTCAAGAATATGATAGAATTTTATCCGAGAATTTAAAACAAATTTCAACATTCCATGAGAAATCTGTAAATCATTCCGAAAAGAATTGAAATTAATATTCTAACAAATGAATTTTTCTATAGGAAATTTTTTTCATACCAAAAGGACCACAAAATAGTGAATTAATTTCGTTATCCTACAATGAATGGAAAGAAATGATTCAAAAGCATATAACCACATGCAGTAAGAGATTTACATAAAATAATTGATATTCAAGAAATTTTAATAAAACATTTTTTTTCTTTTGCTATTACAGATACAGAATCATTTTTTATACAAGGTCCAATTACTGATGAGCTCCTAATTCAAACATCATCTATATCACGATTTTTATCTCGTCCTAATACTCATATAGTTTTAGTTGGACGTCCTGGATCTCGTCGTACAGATTCAATTTATATATCAGCAACTATACTTTCGTCGAAAGTAGTTATTCCTCAGGGTATAAGAAACTATTCTATAAATGATTTTTATAATGATCTAAAATTGGTATTGGATTTGAATTTAGATTTTTTTTTACATATTATAAAAATGAAAGCTTTTTACAGGCGATGCAATCGGCTGCACTTGAAGATCAATCAACGATATTATTAATAAATCATTCATGGTTAATGTATTTACCAGAAATTATGAAACCAATTGAAGCGATTCTCGAAGGTAGTGAAATTATTGATTTATTTGGTGATGATTTAGAATCAATTGCGAGTCCATTAAAAACTGCAGCACAATTAGAAGACTATCAAGAATCATTAGCAGCGTATTTCTTACAAAGTTAATCTATATATATATTATTTTAGTTAGGATTGTTAAATTTCAAACGTTTTTTTTTTACTTTATAAGGAGTTAAAAAAAATCTTCATCTTATAATAACATTAGATTCTTCGAGTGAAAACTTGGATGAGTTCTTTAATACTTATCCAACATTATATAGAAGTGCAGAATTGATTTGGATACAATCACCATCTGTACAAACATATTCTTCTCTACCAAAATCTTTAATAAATCTAATATCTAAAGAAGGAGGCGAGGATGTACCAATACCAAAATATTTATCAATGGAAATGTTAATATCGAACACAAGATCACCTATTAAATTTTATCAATTAATTCAAACATATTACAATTTGTTTTGTTCATTCAATAAAAGCATTAAGAAACAATTAGAAAAACTTAAGGTATAAAAATGTCCTTCCAAATCATACAAAAAATATATGTCTTCTTTTTTTATCTTAAATTTCAGACAGGAGTTGATAAATTGTTGGTAACTCATAAAGTAGTCGCCAACTTAAAAACGAATGCAAGTGAACAAGAAATTGCATTGGCAGAGAAACGTAAACTTGCTAACGAAGCTTTAGAAATGATATCAGCCACAATGCGTAATGCAAATGATCAAAAATCTGATCTATTAGAATTGAAAAAGAAAACTCAAGAAAATAGTGAAAAATTAAAAGAACGTAAAACTGCTATTGAATTGGAATTGAAAGATGTTGAACCGATTTTAAAAGAAGCAACAGCAGCAGTTGGACAAATAAAAACTGATGCACTTTCAGAAATAAGATCATTACGTGCACCACCAGAAGCAATTCGTGATATTCTAGAAGGTGTACTACGTCTAATGGGAATTCGAGATACATCATGGAATAGTATGAAAACATTTCTAGCTAAACGTGGTGTAAAAGAAGATATACGATCTTTGGATCCATCAAGAATAAGTCCAGAAAATTGTGATGCAGTCGAACGTTTACTACGTGCAAAATCAGATTCATTCGATGTACGAAATGCAAAACGTGCTTCAATAGCGGCAGCACCACTTGCAGCATGGGTAATTGCAAATGTTCGATATTCGAAAGTTACACAAAGTATTAAGCCGTTGGAACGAGAACAAAATGAATTGCAGAAAAATCTTGATATGGCTGAGGGACAAATGAAATCACTTTCTAGTGGACTAGATGATGTTGATAGTCGTGTTAAAGAATTGTCTGGCCAATTAAATGTCTATACTCAAGAGGCGGCTGTTCTAGAACTTAAATTAGACGAAGCACGAAATACTTTAAAATCAGCTGAAATTCTGGTGGAGAAATTAAATTCAGAATTTCAAAATTGGAATAATCAATTACAAGATTATGAAAAATCTTATAAAACTTTAGATTTAAAATCATTTTTACTATCGTTAGTAATAAATTATTATCCGAATTTCAGCTATGAAGAAAGGAGGTAAGTTCATGATTTCTTGAATATTAAAAATTCAATAAATTTACATTTATTTTTTAAGCTCAACTTTAAATTTAATTACAAATGAACTTCAAATATCGAAATTCAATATAACTGGAAATTTAATATCAGAACAAGATCAAATAATTTGGGAAAGTATGGGCCTAACTAGAGATGTTCAAGCAATTGAAAATGCTGCTCTATTAACAAAACTAATTGAATTACCATTTGGAACAACACAAATACCATTACTTATTGATCCGCACGAGAATGGTTTTCATTGGCTTCAAGAATATCTTCAAGTTAATAATAAATCTTTTGAAATAACATCTCAAGATTCACCAAAATTCACATACTCTTTAGAATTGGCTGTAAGATTTGGAAAAATCTTATTAATTCATGATTGTCAAGAAATTCAACCACCTTTATTAGAAATTATTTTTATTAATATTTATTCAAAATTCAATAAAAAATTATTACAAGTTGGTAATAAATTAATCGATTTAGAAGATAATTTTCGATTAATATTAATTAGTAAATTCACCAAAATCAAATTTCAATCTGAAATGAATGAATATATTGCAATGTTACCGTTTACGATAACCGTAGCTGGACTTACAGATCAATTAATGTCGAAAACTATTCTATTGAAAAAACCACAACTCGAAGAAAAACGTATAAATTTATTGAAAAATGAAGGAAATCTACTAAAACAACGTATCGAATTAGAAGATAAACTTCTTGAAGAACTTTCTCAATCACAAGGTGATATTTTAAAAAATGAGAAACTATTGAAAACTTTAACTGAAGTAAAAGAAAGTAGTGAAGATATAACGAAATCACTTAAAGATTCATCCGCAATTAAAATGAATCTTTTACAAGAATATAATCAATATCAAAATTTATGTTCGAAAATTTCAAATTTCTATATCGGCTTAAATAAACGCTATGAAATTTCTGTACCAACATTTATTGGTTTATTTTTGAAAAGTCTAGAAAATAATGATGAAACTGATGATGATGAAAAAATCTATTTGAAATTAATTCGTATATCATATCAGTATATTTGTAGATCAACACCGAAAAATGAACATCTAACTTTGGGTATGTACATTTGTAGAAATGCATTCCCTGAACAAATTCGTACAGTTGAATGGGAATTATTTGTAACGAATTTCCTTATCGGTGATGATAAATTCGAACAAACATTACCGAATTGGATTAAAAAAGAGTATATATCAAAAGTTCTTACATTAAAATCAAATTTACCTGAAATCTTTGATAATATGCAATTAGAAAATGAAGAACTTTGGAGAAAATATATTGAAACAAAAGAAAATCATGATATTAATATAAAAGTTTCATTATTTCAAAAAGTTTTAATTACACAAATATTTCGTCCAGATAAATTATCACTCGAAATGTCGACAATGATTTATAAAATGATCGGAATTAAATTGAATTCATTTATACAACCGACATTCGAACAATTAACACAAGAAAGTTCAAAAATCAATCCAATTTTAATAATAACTGAAACTGGAAATGATCCATCTGATGGTATTAAAGAGTATGCTTTGAAAAAGCATGGAAACAGTATTTATATGGAAATATCAATTGGTAAAGGTATGGAAAAAGTGGCTCTAGAAAAAGTTCGAGAAGCTGCACAAAATGGAAAATGGATTTGTATCAAAAATGTTCATTTAGTAACAGATTGGCTTTCTAATTTAAATCGTGAACTCGAAACAATTGAATGTCATGAGAGATTTCGTTTATGGTTAATTTGTGATTCGATTAAGAATTTTCCAAATGTATTTTTATATAAATGTATAAAAATCTTATTCGAATCACCATCCGGATTAAAGAATAAAATCAAACGTTTAATATCACAATGGTCGTCAACGATTCTAGCACAAACAAAAGATTCGAAATTAATAAAATTATATATTGGATTATTTATATTGAATTCAGTTTTACAAGAAAGACGTAATTATATACCACAAGGATGGTCAAAATGGTATGAATTTGGTGATTCCGATTTACGTGCTGCTATCGAATTATTGAAATGGTTAGATAAAGGTTTCGGTTTGGCAAAAATTGAATGGCCAATTCTACAAGGTTTATGCGAACATCTTGCTTATGGTGGACGAATTAATAATCGTCAAGATTTAGAAATTCTTGTAAAACATTTAGAGGAATTTTTTAATGATAATACTATAAGTAATCGATGGTCACCATTAGAATTGGGTATAACAATTCCAATGTCGAATAATCTTCAGGATTATTATGAAACAATTGAAAAACTACCAGATCATGATATGCCAGAAAGATTTGGTTTATCATTTTCATCAAGCATTGCTAAAGAAGTTGCTTTATGCCGAAATGTTATTAAATCTCTTCGAGGTAAATATGTATTTGAATATGTACATTAGGTTATTCCAGAAATAGTGGAGATCAACTTTCAAATGATATAACTCGGTTCAAACTTAGTTTTATTAATCGAACTAAAAACCATTACAACCACACGTTTTCGTTTATTCCGCGTTAGCATAAAACTCCCAGCTTTGGAGATAACAAACTGAACTAGAACAAATAAACCGCCGTTACGAGATCTGCTCGAATTTCTCGATCAAATTGTGATGAGCAAAGGATTCTTTATAATAAACTACAATGATTGGAACAAGGACGAAACATCGGAAATTCTTTTCCAATCTGAAGTTACATTAAATTAAGGTGACCATTTGGTAGTTTGCTACCGACATCTTCCATTAGACCTTTCTGAAACAGGGCAAAATCATTATAACAGAAAAGAATTGGGCTTCGAAATTATCTCTCGACCACCATACTCACCGGACCTCTTGACGGACCAGTTCTTCAAGCAACCGAAATTGCCATTAGAAAGTTTGTCGACTCCAGAAGTCCGGAATTTTATGCTTGTTTCTTGTTGGTACAAATATTTCGATTAATTATGTTGAATTTGATCCAAATTATATTATTTCAAAGATAATGTTTAAAAAGCTGCATTATTTTTGGACCAACTTAATAGTTTCTTAAATTAAAGTCGTTAAATTGAAGTCCTTTATAAATACTAACTTTAAAAAAGAATAAAATATACTTTTTCAGTCTTCCCTATCCTCTGAAGTCAATATATTTTTTATTGTAATTTTTAGGTAGTTATTATCAGGAAGAGCAAAGCAGTACAGAAAAACGTATCAGACCGATATTAAGTCTTTGGAAAAAATTAGCTACGGTACAAAATATATTTTCTTTTTACTGGAAATATTTAAAGAATAATCATTTTATTTAATAGAATTGTACGATTGTACAAACTTGTGAAAAAATGATTGAAACAAAATCTCAAAATCCATGGCAAGCATTTTTAATATCTGAAATAAAACTTGGAGGACAACTTTTTAAAGTAATATTTCTCTATTTCTTCACAAATAGGATATTTATGAAGTTCTCTTTTTAGGAAATTCATCGAACTTTAGTACATTTACATACAATCATAAAAGAAATGAAATCCCTTTCTAATCAAACTAAAACTTTAGTTAATTCGTTAGCGGAAAATCAAGTAATTTTTATAACAAGCCTTATTATGAGTGTCACATCACAGAAACTTTAACAAAAATTTAAATTTCACTTCGCATTTTAATTGGTATTACTAACGTGACATGACGTGACTTAAAAAGAAACATATAGTAACTGAAAGTCGGCCTATAACCGATTTTTTATGGCAGAAATGAAACAGAAAAACAGCCAAAACTAATACTATTTCAAGGGGTTTTCTGCATAACTGTGGTGTTACTTTTCCAAATTTGCTGCAATTCGCCGGTATCCAAGGTCCTAATAACATAGACCTATTCTGCAAATTTAATTCAAATCGGTTCATTAGTTTTTAAAGTACATTCAAAAACTTTATGAACAGGCTTTTTTTCTCCTACAACTATTTCTTTCTGCATTATCCTTGCACAGATTTTATTGAAATTTAGCACAATGTCGCCTATTTATGTAGTCAATGTGTACAAATAATTTCAATAAAATTGGTCCACAAACTTTCCAGTTAAAACCGAGAAAAAATAAAAAAAAACGACAAAATTTTCCGATCAACCCGATTTTTGCTTTATATCTTCGTTTCCGCTCGACTGATTTTGCTAGTTAAATAAAAAAATTCAGTTAAGGAATAAACAACTTACATTGTAAATTTCATCAAAATCGGATAACGCATTTTTGAGTTATCTTGTACCCGGACGGACAGACAGACGGACATGCATAAATCGATATAACTCTCTGATAATTTTTGCGTAATCTTGCAATCTTGTGACAAAACTAATAATTTAAAAATTGACTTAAAATTGCACAAAACACGACAAAACAAATTTGATTTTCATAATACTGTGAGATTCCTTGACTTTATCTCACTGGTGACGTGACATTCATGACATAATGTATAAATAATTTTTGATCTAAATTCTAAAAGGTTCCGTTATCATGGCGAAAAATATGGTCTGGTCCGAAATCATCAATTGATTATATAAAATCGGTTATATTTAGATGCACTGAAACCGAACAACGCTATAAGAATGATCTTCATTTAGATTTTATAAATGATATAAATTTAACAAGTACATTTATACCGGAAGCATTTTTCTCGGCACTGAAATTGATCAATTCAAATGATTTAAAAAAATCATCCAGTGATATGATATTGAATTCAAGTATATTACAAATTTCTGGAAAATATGTTGTGAAAATTTCATCATTAATTGTAATTATTATTATTATTATTATCAATATTTTGTGTGTCGTCTAAATTAATTCATTTTCAGATTGATGGAGCAAATTTTAATGGTGGAAAATTAGTAATTACAAATAAAAATATAACATTAGGTGGAAATCAATCACCAGAATTTTATGTGACATATATTGATAAAACAATATTAGATAATGTTGGAACAATTCAAATTCCGCTGTACACAAATATATCAAGAGAGAAATTTATTTGTACTTTATCAGTAATGACGAATGAAACAGTTGATGCAGTTCTACTGTCTGGAGCTGCTTTAATAGTTCCAGAATTAATTATATCTTAAGTTTTGAAATACGAAAAAGATATCTAGAAAGAATTTTTGTATTAAAAAATTTATTCTACTAAAAAAATATATTTATATATAAAATTAAGAGCAAATTTACAATTAAAAAAAGAGGAAAGAAAGTTTATTTTACAAATATTTTTAACATTAAAAAATTATTTTCATAAAATTACACGGAAACTGAAATCTTTTGTGCTGAATATGGCTGCTATCGGTTTATTATGTTTTACAGAAATGGCATCCACTATTTCATCGATTAGATTCGAAATAGTATTTTTGAACTTTGAAAATCTAAAATAACATAATATTGGGATAAATACTTCATTTGTAAAGTAAACGAAAAAATGTCCATACCTTTCAATAACATGTGCAATTTCTTTATCATTCTGTTTTCCCAATTCTCTAGGATTAATTGCTCCAACAATACCATTAATTACTGCTGATGAAAGTTCTGTAGCAAAAATAGTAACATGTTCTTTCTTTCCAAATTGAAGTAGTGTAGTAGTCATTATTTGTATAGCCTATAATATATTATAGAAAATAACATAAAATCATGTTACTTAGCAAAAAGACAAACCTGATTTTCAATACGTCTTCGTAAATTTGTATTTCCTTTTTCTTGTGATAAAAAAATAACTTCTACCTTTGGTAGATTATTTAGGAGATTATTTTTAATACTGACATTTGGTATTGATGAATACGAACTAGAGTGTGGTAGATATTCAGTTAATTGTACACCGGAATTAAGTAATTTCTGAATATGCTCGACAAGTTCAGTTCTTGAAACATGTTTTTCATGAAATATATTTTTCTCTCGAGATCTTACACTTAATTGTCCACCTTCACCTAATGCAATAATATGAGCTGCACCTAATTCTTTTGCAAAATCTTGTGCTTCATCTGGTTTACTAGCTTCAACCACTCCACTTCGTATTCCGGCTGACCACAATAGACGTAAGATTTGTGTAACATCTTTAAGTGGTGGTCGACTTCCAGAAACACAAACAACCACATCAATAGTACGAATATCTTGATCACAATTCATACCAAGTGAAGCGACTAATTTGTCAAGAGAAAATGAAAATCCTGCACCGCTAACACTACGATTTGGTCTTAAAACATTTGAACATTGTACTTGTTTTTGGAATGCAGACAACATAGTGTCGTAACGTTCCCCTACTGCTATAATTGATGGGTGATTTGTTGAAGATTTCCTTTTCAAATCACCAATCATTTGCCAAATAACACCTCCTGTACTTGCACGATTATAACTTATAGGAAGACCAGCATATAAATGAATTGGACACTAAAGTGTACGAAATCATTATGTCATGTTTTTATTTTGAAAAAAAAAAAAAAAAAACTTAATCTATGACTTACCGTAACTCCTAAACTTTGAGCAAGACTGACAATAGATTCAAGCTCTCTTATTGCTGCATTTGCCAATGATGATGCTTCATGTTTTCCCTTGGTTAGTGCTTTTAATGCTGAACCATCCATACTACGTGCATTTCCAAGAAGAACATCTGATAATAATAAATCTAATAATGTTGTTGTGCTTGATTTTGAATTTTCCATTATTGAATTTACAGCCGATTGAAGATGAAATTTGGATAAGCGATTTTCAATATAATCAAGAAAATTTGCAAATAATTCACCATAATTCTCTTTAGGAACATTACAATGTATTAAGATAGCTCTTAATAAACTTGTATGATTGATTCGAATACGGATATTTTTTTGCTTAAGAATTGGAATTTCATTGGTTATTTCATATGCAATTGAAAGTAGCTCGGCATCGACTAAATGATTTCCTGGATTTGGTGTGATTATATCAAAAGCACATTCATAATGTTGTTTTGGATGAAAATTAAAAACTTTCTGTTCACGATATACTCGATCAACTGAATATCTTCGAATCATATTTATTCCCGACATTGCAATATGCCTGGCGAAAGGTGCACGTAAATCATTCGGTAATATAACAACACTACCAGATTGTGTCATTAATTTTACAGGAGTACTATTAACATATGTATTTCTTGAGAATGGTGTTAAAATTGGTGTATTAACTTCAATTGCACCATGTTTACGAAATAAATTAACAACTTTTGCCTAAAATATATTAATTTCGAGTATTTTTAAAAATTAAAATTTCAAAAAAAAAAAATTTACTTTAACATGTTCTAAAAGAGGTGTAATCGAAAAAAGTTCAAAATGATAAGTCAATTCCAAAACATGATCACTTTCTTGTTGTAAACATCGAGCAACTAAATGCTTATAGGCTTTACTTTGAGGATTTAATAAAACTTGTTTTAACATTTCCTGTAAAGCGTTAGCTTCTAAATGAGCGGGAGGAACTAAATCAGATGATAAAAGTTCTTCTGCTGTTGGTCTTTGTGAAGGATCATGATTCAATAACCAACGTATTATCTAAAACATTTTCTCTAGAATGAATAAAATACTATTGGTATTCCATTACTGTTGTAAAACGTGATGTATAGTTGCATAGTTGTAAAGATTCCTGTTTTGTATACAAAAAAAAAACGAATCATACAACAGATATCAAAGTACACCATGCTTTACATCGGTAATGGAATACGGCTATTATTTTTCTAATATACTTCTATAGTGTTTGTATACACAGGATCGTTAATCATACTATCTGGAATATTTATGGAAGGACGTCGAAGATCAAGTATTGTTTGAACTCTTTCCATTCCAGTCTCGAATGGAGGATTACTCATCTCAAATAATATAATTCCTAATGTGTACATATCAACCTAAAACAATGTAGAATTTAAATAATTACTACTTTAAATATTAAAATAAATATGAAAAAATATTACTTTTTGATTATAAATCGATCTAGAAGCATTACCCGTTAATTCTGGAGCTACATAAAGTGTAGTCCCAACTTGCCCAGTGCCTGTACCAGCTTCAACTACTAAATTTGGTTCTATATATATAGAAAGAAAATAAAGAAAATGTATTAAATTTTCAAATGAATTGAATACATTTCTACCTTGGTTCTGTAATGCTAAGACACTTGTAGTTGCGAGACCAAAATCGCCAATTTTTATTTGATCTCGTGAATCTAAGAAAATATTGACTGGTTTAAGATCACGATGGATCATACCTTGCTGATGGATATGTGATAAACCTTCAGCAATTTCACGAAAAAATCGCCACAATCTTGATGTATTTTGATATAAATTGTTATCAATTGCAGTTCTTTGGAAAATAAAAAAAAAATTAAAGTTTTAAATACATAAGGAATTTTAATAATATACCTTAAAGTACATTTTTCACAAAATTCCATTTGAATATACATGGTTTGTCCTTGTCGCGGTGATACCACTTTCCTATTTGTTTCTTCAGGTTCTTCTTCATCATTGTCATATTCAGGAGCTTCACCTCCTGATGTAATAAATTCAATTCCATCACTACTATCTTCATTATTCCTAAAATGGTATAACTTACGTTGTTATATGACTCATAATTAAATAATACAACTTACAGATAATGTGGATTCCATAAGCTTGATGTACTTCCACCGGATGAGATTGTACATGCGACATTCGTACTTGGTTTTATGCTATCACAATTCGACCATTCAGAATCAAAATTTTCCTAAGAAATAACATGAAATGGAAATGTGTGTTCAGTTATTTTTGCATTTAAATACAACCTCTTCTGAATCTTGTGTATTTTCGATCCAACTATTAAAATACCTGACAACATTTTCATGATTCAAACGGGACAATAGTTCCACTTCTCGTGTCATTTTTCTATACAATTGTTTACTATTAAGTGGTAACCGTATACGTTTTATAGCATATTCTCTGTTGTCTAGTATATTTGTCCCTTTTACAACATCACCAAATGCTCCTTTACCGAGCCATTGATGTGATTCAAATTCTGTTTTTAATCTAGAATGTGTAGAAATTACAACATTTGGTTGAATTAAATATGGACGCATCACTGTTGAATTATGTGATGGAACTGTTAGTGTATCCTTTTTAATTTCATTATGAAGTGATGGACGAAGAAATGGATGTTCCAATAAATCGGATGCAGAAAGTGTACGATCAGATTGACACCTAAAAATGCATAATAAAATATTTTTTTTTGTTTATATAGAAGTTTTACTTTTCAACAAAATCTCGCATTTCTGAATGTAATTTCGGTAGTAATGTCGCAACAATCGAACCCAACACTGAAATATCACCTTCAGTAGTTTTTGGTACACCAATTAGTTGAAGAAGATTCGGTACTAAAGAGAAATCGGTACATCGTATTGTTCCTGTATTATCCATAAATATTGTAGTATTATGAAGATTATGATGTGAGACTCCTTTGTTATGTAAAAATATTAAAGCTTCAAGAACACCTTTTGCTACCATACTAGCTCCTTCAACACACCAACCAAGCGATGCTGATATACTAAAAACGCTTGTGCCCAAAACAAAATCTTGAACAAGATACACAATAATATAATCTTTTTTCTTCAAACATATTACACAATCATATTGGATAAGATTTTTATGATATAATAAAGCAAGTTGCGAGACACGTTTCTCTAGGTTAGTAATAAAACTATCAATATTGTGTCCATTACATTTTGCTTCATCTGACCAATAACAATTTGAGGAACATTTTGTTTCAATTTGTGAATGTTTTATATAATATTCAGTTATATAAAGAAGTCGACCAGAATCACAATCGACACCGGAATATGCTACACAACCTTTCTGTGAATGACCTGTAAATAAATTTAATTTACGTTTCATTAAAAAAAAAAGAAAAGAAAAATACAAAATTTCTAGAGATTTCACCTAAACAACAGCCTTTTAAAATTTTCCTTCCACTTTTAAGAATATAAAGTTTATCACTTTTTCTATGTTCTGTACAATGATTTGGATAAATGTGTCCACGATAAAATGGTGAAGAATTCTCAGAACTATCGGATGTACTTGGTAACCGATTTTTATTAGCATTTGATTCACTAATACTTCGTCGTGGTTCTCGTCGTTTAGCATCATTTTTTAAAATTTCTTTACGTTTTTCAACTTCATCGAGAAGTGTTTGTCGTTGTTGATTCTCTTCAATTAATTGCTTATGACGCAATTCTTGTTCACGTTTCTGTTTCTGTTGAAGCATTTCTTCATAAAAACTTCCAGGCGGTGGTTTATTGTGTTTATGTAAAAATCCCTAGATTACATCATTCATTTTTTAAAATGTTCTAAATATTGATTTTCTAACTGAAATTCTTTTTTACCTGAACGGTTTGTGATAAATCATAAATCATTACTTCACCTTTTAAGCTATTCGCTTGTTTCTCTAACATTTGTTGTAGTTCTTCAATTAATGTATCTGAAATTCCTTGGGTACCTTCTAAACAGATTTTTGGTACTCTATAAATGAAATATTATAAGATAAAAAAATTTCAATTTTCCACAGATCAATCAATTTTTTCATTTACACTTTTGGATATTTGTTGGGACATATTACATGGAGTTTGGTTTGAACATAAGCAGCCTGATCACCGGATGAACCTTTTAAAGGAGTCAAACGTATTCTTACATTTAACGGCTTCCAACTACCGGCTTCAATCCGTAAATCTTCAACATCATTCCCGTATATAGACTGAAAGACAAAAGAAACAAGAAAAAAACATATTCTTACTGTTCTTTATCGTGTACCGTTAACCAAACATTTTTCTTTTGTTTTACCATGAATGAAAATCATTGAAAAATTACCTTAATTACTTCCAATTCAGCATCTTGTCGTTCACGATTTGATTCTTTCAATGCCATTTCTTATTAAAACACTTTCGCTACAATTCTTTTATAACATTTTTCAATATTTCCGGCGACATCTAATCAAGAAGATTTTTCTGTTTACCAGTAAATTATCAAAATGTCAGAGAGATAAAATTTCAACAAAATTCAGACGAGGTTGGAGCAAGACTGAACATGAATGAATGTTCTATTCAGATTTTTCGGAAAACAACAACTCCGAAATGTGGCGAAATCATTTTTACCGTGTGTCTCCACTATCTATAAAATTTTGTTGTTGCACGAAATCTTGACCGGTGAATTTTTAGTCCTAACAAATTTCAGTTATAAAAATGTCTTTTGAATGTCAATAACTGCTGATGTGTCTTTCGTCCATTAATATGTCTAGAACTAAATCAGCTTGAAATGTTGGAAAATAAAAAATGAAAATTTTTTATTTTTGTTATTCCACAAAACATCTTTTTCAATAAAAATATATATTTTTTCTAGCACTTGTTCTTTCGTCCAGTAACCTTTCGCCATTTTGAACTTCAAATATCAAATTTATTTTTTGAATTATTGCAAAAACGGCAGCCTACAATATTTCAAGCATAAATTACTGCAAACTGGCGGCCTATATTAGGAATGTGGCGAGTTGGAATCTAGAATCCAATTGGGTAATATCTCCATACTATAAGTCTCTGTTATCTATTATTCAGACTCAACTTCGAAACTTATTCGATTATTTCTTATCAGGCAATACTTGTCAAATTTGAAGGTTGATCAGCTGTTATCAGGCATTTTTGGTTTAGTTTGGTTTAATATAATTTTTAATAGGCATGCGATTTTTAAGGAATTATAAATCACGTTTCCTACTTTCTTATTGTAAAGGAACTAGATATAAAACTGGGATACGACTTTTTACATCTGACGATAAAATTCCTGAAATAGAAGTGAAATTTTCAAATGGGTAAATATAATTTGAGGTTAAATTTATGAACATTTTTATTTTTCTATTCAAATCAAATTTTAGGCGTAATCTTACTTTATCAACTGGAAAATATGCTCGATTTGCAAATGGTACAGCAGTATGTAAGTCTGGTGATACATCAGTTATGGTCACAGCAGTTGGTAAACCGAAACCATCGAGTGGAGCATCATTTATGCCGCTAATTGTTGATTATCGTTTAAAATCAGCTGCCTCCGGACGGATTCCAACAAATTTCTTGAGACGTGAATTAGGACCATCCGAGAAAGAAATTCTATCAGCTAGATTAATTGATCGTTCTCTACGACCATTATTTCCATATGAGTTTCGTTGTGAAACACAATTAGTTTGTAATATGCTTGCATTAGATTCGGTACATTTTCCTGATGTACTTGCAATAAATGCAGCATCAGCAGCTCTTTCTTTAAGTGATATTCCATGGAATGGTCCGATTGGAGCGGTTCGGTAATATTTGTTTGATACACCAATTCTTGTTTTTTTCATGTATGATTTGAAATTTCTTACTTTTGGCAGTTTAGGTTTGTGTGACGATGAAATAATTATAAATCCAACACGTCGTGAATTGCAATCTTCAACGCTTGATTTAGTATTGACAGCAACTAAACAAAATCTAGTTGTTATGTTGGAGGGAAAGGGAAATGTTGTACTACTTCAAGATCTTCTAAAAGCAATTAAACAAGGTACAAAAGAAGCACAACTAGTTATAGCGGGTATTGAGAAACTACAAAAGGTATGCGGTAAACGAAAACGTAGCGTCGAACCATTAAAGGAAGCTCCGGACTTTGTAATGGATTCCGTTAAAACAATGGGTGAAATGAGATTACGTGAAGTGTTCAGAGATTATACTCATGATAAAATTAGTCGAGATAATGCCGTAAATGAGATTCGATTAGATGTTGTAGATAAAGTGTGGTCAAGTTATCCTGATGTAGATCCTTCCCTAATAGGAGATTGTTTCAACAAATTGTCAAAATCCATTTTTCGCGATTTAATATTTACTGAAACGAAACGTTGTGACGGAAGGCTTTACGATGATATTCGAAATATTTCATGTCAAGTAAATGAAAATATGATCTCTCAAGGAAAATTTCGAATTAATTTTAATTTCAGGTGGATCTTCATAAACCTTTACATGGTTCAGCTCTTTTTCAGCGTGGACAAACGCAAGTATTCTGTACAGTTTCATTAGATTCCCATGAAAGTGCCCTAAAATTAGATACTTTAGCAGCTTTTGATAGGTAAAATTTCATTACAAATCATAATTTACTTATATTAAGCATGTAGTTTTCTATAGTGGCATCCGTGCAAAAAATTTCTTCCTTCATTATGAGTTTCCGCCATATGCTACTGGAGAAATTGGACGAATCGGTCCAATTGGTCGCCGGGAACTTGGTCATGGTGCTTTAGCTGAAAAAGGATTACTTCCGACATTGCCTTCAGACTATCCATTCACGATACGTCTAACTTCTGAAGTTCTCGAATCAAATGGTTCTAGTTCGATGGCGAGTGTTTGTGGTGGTTCATTGGCTTTAATGGATGCTGGCATTCCAGTTTCATCAGCAGCTGCTGGCGTTGCAATTGGCTTAGTAACTAAATATGAAAATGATGATACAAAACATCTTCAAGATTATCGAATACTGACCGATATTCTTGGAATTGAAGATTACATGGGTGACATGGATATGAAAGTAGCTGGCACAAAAAAAGGTTTTACTGCTATTCAAGCTGATATTAAAATTCCTGGAGTACCATTAAAAGTTGTCATGGAATCATTGCAGAAAGCGACTGATGCCAAATCAAAAATTTTAGATATTATGAGTCAATGTATACGTGAGCCAAGGTGTTTATTTTCTCCACAAATCTTTGTAACTAAAATATGAAATAATATATTTAATTTTATATAGAAAAAATCGTAAAGACTGTTGGCCTGTAAGTGAGCGATTAACTGTAGAACCTCATCAAAGATCACGTTTAATTGGATCGGGTGGAATTAATATCAAACGATTATATCTTGAAACTGGTGTACATTTAACACCAGACGATGAAACTAGTTTTACATTATTTGCTACATCACAAGATGCTTTAGATGAAGCCAAAGAAAAAATCGAAGAACTTCTTCAATCTGCTCGTGTTCCTGATTTAGAATTCGGTGCTATTTATACTGCCAAAATAGTTGAAGTAAAAGAAATGGGTGTAATGGTCACATTATATCCAAATATGTCACCAGCATTACTTCATAATTCACAATTGGATCAACGTAAGGTAGCACATCCAAATGCATTAGGTTTAGAAGTTGGACAAGAAATCCAAGTTAAATATTTCGGACGTGATCCGGTTTCGGGATTTATGCGATTATCTAGAAAAGTTTTACAAAGTCCAGCAACTGCTGTGGTTAGAAATTTGGATAAAAATAAGGATAATATTGGATAGTAATTAAGGAATACTTTTGTAAGTTCGAAAATTTCAATAAACTTAACATTTTCTTTTTATATAATAAATTTGTTTGAATAAGATAAAATTTACGAATCTAAGATTCCAACCTGATGGGAAAACTTGAAGCTTTCTATAGAATCATAAATTATATACAAATCAAACTATATGGAAGGACACCCATATGTATATCACTTTCCTTTTTTTCTATTCTCATCTTTTTTCTCTCGTAATTTTTTCACTTGGAACCAATTTCAGGAGAACAAATTTCATAAAAGAGTTGAAATAAATAACGAACCTGCGTACGCTTGTTTTCCTCATTGTAAATCTTCTGTATGCATTATACAAAATTTAAAACTCAATCCACAAGGACTTTGTGAGGTTCTTGAACTTTTGGCCGCTTTCTTGTTGCTGCATTTAGCCTTGTTGTGAAAGTTCAGCAAGCTTACACATAGATGCATATATATATATACTATAACGGCAAGGACATATTTGAATGTAGTTAATATAGATTCAATTGTAAAAGTATGTCATGCCTAATTTTATCCCCTTTTCCATCATTCAACATTCATTTCTCTATATATCGTTTTCGATGATGAAACTAAAAGCTGTATGTGTATACACGAATTGAATTCAATTTACAAGCTTTATGCTTGTAAAAGAAAAGAAAAAGAAGAGTATCAAGAAAAGGGAATCCTGTGATTATATAGAAAACATACTAAGTTCGAAGAAAAATCACTAGAATTTCGTATATGAAAAATGAAAACCAGCATAGCACCACTATCCAAACACTACCACCATCATCATTCGAGTTAACCATCAAAAGAAGTAGCAGAAGGACCATCAACAATATATTATTATCCAGAAAAAAAGAAAAACAGAGTGGAAAGAAGGCACAGACAAAATGGAAAAGAACAAGTTCCATGTTATATGCAGACTTTTAGGATATTCTCAATTCAGTATCGTGTTCGTGATGAAGCCGCTAACAACAAGTGTGCTTCACAAAAAAAAGGCCCCTCCTCGCTTTTCATATCTGTTATTTATTAAATATTATTATTAATTTTTTTTTTTTTTTAATAAAATTAAAAAAATTTTTTTTAAAAAAATCGTGTTTTTCTTAAATAATTAGATTTTTAAGTTAAAATAATTAAAAACATAAAAAAAAATAGGAAATATTTTTTTTAATAAAATCAAAAAAAACAAGAAAATATTTAAATTTTTGAATTTTTAATAATTAAAAAAAATATTTAATTAAAAAATAATTAATTATAAAAAACAAAAAAAAAAAACAGAAAAAACAATGTAAAGTGTTAAAAATATTAAATAAAAAAATAAGTGCGATTTTTTAATTAATATAAAACCAAAAAGTGTGAATTTCTTCGGTTTTTAGGCTACGAGCAATTTTTGTAGGACTTTATTTTTCTGATTGATTTTTATTTACTTTTTTTCCAAAAAAAAAAAAGAAATAATGATGGATTTCGAGAGTTCAAAAGCAATACAATTAGAATTACAGCAACGTTCTGCAACACCAGCACCATTTGATATGGCATCGTTACGTTTGGCTGATCCACAAAGTGGTACAAATAATGCGGATTGGGATGTTTTAAAGGTAAAAAAAAAGTTCTAAAGAAAATATAATTGAAAAGGAAAAATATTCTTGAATAACATCCTTTTTCTTGGGGTTTTTTTTTTCTTTGCAGACACCCGATTATAGTCTATTTCGAAGTAGCGATATCAATAATGGTATTACAAGTAATTTTATTGGTGGAATTGGTGGTGCGAATATAATTCTTGGGAATACTAATAGTGGTGGCGGTATATTTGGTGGTGCTGTTACAACGAATTTTATAACATCAATTAATAATTCCAATATTAATAATGATTCAATTGATATTATCAGTTCAGAACAACCCGAATTCGAGACATTATATCGACATTCATTAACAATGACTGCAGTTTTTTGTGTTGCATATATTATTGTATTTATTGTTGGTTTAATCGGTAATAGTTTTGTTATAGCTGTTGTTTTACGGGCCCCAAGAATGCGTACAGTTACGAATTTTTTTATTGTTAATTTAGCATTTGCTGATATTTTAGTGATTGTATTTTGTTTACCAGCAACATTGATGAGCAACATATTTGTTCGTGAGTAATCATTTTTTTTTTTTTTTAAAAAATTTTAATTAATTAATTATGAAAATTTAGAAGAATTTTTTTTTAAGTGAATAATTTCTTATTTAATTGATTTTTAATGGGGAATCACCTGCTCCTAATTTGTAAAATTATTTCCTTGAATATAATCGCCTAAAAGTATGCATACTTTAATTATAAAACTATTTTATATTGTAAAGGCATTCGCCTAAAAGAATGCATACAATTAATACCTTCACTTGCGGAGAAAAACTATTTTATATAATAGAAGGAAGAAGGATTACAAGAAATAGAAAAATTCGTATGAAAAATATGGCAAATTAAAAAAAAAAAAAATTTAAAAGTTTTATAAAATAAAAAATAGGTGAAAAATCGTTAAATTGCTTATATTCAGATTGGATCTTACGTGTTTTTTTTTACTGGATTTATTAACTCCATAAAAAATGTACCCTGGATCTAGAGTCAAATATGGATATTATTCGATATTAGTCGATGCGAATTCACCGAGCCTCAAAACATCCCATTGGCAAAGTTATCATTGTTATAATTTTTCGACTTATTTAGCTCCATATGGTGACTTTCACGATACATAGCAGCGGTAGCGATACTATACTATTGGATGAACCATTACCATATTGATGCATTTAACAGTATAATAGATTACTCAGAATCTTAACATATCAAAATCGAGCGTTGATAACAATCAAACAGAAGCCGTCAGGGAATTGATGAATCGCAAAAATGTTATATTTCATCACGATAACGCTAAACCAGGTACAAATGTAATTAATCGTAAAAAATTGAAAAAATTTGCCTGGGTTCTTTAAGTGCGTCCAACTTATAGTCATAACCTTGCACCATCAAAAAAAAAAAAAAACCTGTCAAAATTACTTATTTTGGTTTTTATTGCCAGGAAAATGGCAAATGGTCATCAATATCAAAATGGGCAGCAAAATTTTATTGTCCATGAAAAATTACACAGCAAAAAAAAACGTAATTTTTGGCCCACCCAAAAATACTAATGTCGACCAACATCTACTTTCTATTTGTATTACACTTTCTTCGAAAACTTTTCTTTACTATTTATCGATAAAAAATCAATATTAATAAATGTCCCTAAATTGGTCAATAGTTGGAACGTACATTCTGGATAGACCAACTTAAAAGATACAATATGTATCCACTTGAAGAGTCAAAAAATAATATTGTCCCTAATTCGGTCAATAGTAAGTGAATTTTCATGAAAATTGGAGTCTAGATGGGAAGGTAAAATAAAGCTTTCCACTCGATAGAAAAACAAAGCCTGAAAATCGTCCTTTACTCAATCAATAGTAGTCGTATTTTTGAAAGACAAGAATTCGTTTATGGTATTCTAAAAATAATCCAAGCGAAGCAGCGAGAACCAGCTAAAAAAAATATTGTCCATTTTAAAAAATAGTCCCAGATCACCGGATGTGTTTATCATTTTTAGAATTGTCGTAATATTAAGTAGATTACAATTAAAAATAGCATATACCTGAATATTATAAATAAAACGGTAATAAAACAGGATTCCAGTGACTATCCTTGAAGTTTTGATAAATTTTCTTGTGCGAAATAATATGCCTAACATACCTATATAACTATTTCGTAAATTATGTTATTTTCTAAAATACCAAAATACACTAAATATAGAAATTTAAAATGATAGACTTTGATAGATTACACATAATATAATGAGTTAGTCTATTAAATCGAATGATGAATCTACACCGAAATTTCAATCTAATTGACTTTTATTATTCAATATAAATAGGATCTATAAAAATATCATTTACAATCAAATTTTGGTCTATTCGAATAGTATATATAAAACCCAAACAAGGAACCACAAAAACAATCATATGTATTACTTAATATACATGTTTGTAATTTTTTATCCTTATCCCACCTCATATAAGGAAGAAAACAGTTTACGTGCCATATTAATCGATTAATATATATGAATCGAATCTATGAAGAAAAATATTCTTTAATCACGACAAGTTCTGAATCATTTTTTGTTTTTTTTTCCTTTCTATAGAATCTGATATAGATGGATTGTCAATTGCCAACCATATAGTACCTTATACTATACTATATCGATGGGATTTTAATACAATCAATTCATATACTTCTTGTCTTGTGAATGGTAGACTTTTTCCTTCGATGAAAAGATCATCGACACATTGCTGACCTAAATTTTTCTAAAAAGCTTTTCTTTGCTTTTTGCTTTTCCTTCATCATTATATATTTAAACCTTTGTGTATAGTAACTATATCCAGTTAAAATCATAGAATTAAAGTAAAATAAACCAACAACAAACCATATTTTTGTGCTCTTTCCTTTCTTTCTACCATTTATGTTTTTACAAAATAACATATGTATATAAGGTAAACTATACAGTTTCAATATTCACCTGAACTCTTATCGTGCTCCTTAAGAGCTTTCTTTATATATATACGCTCAAAGTTTATAGCGCACGACTGATTCCTGTACTCCTTTTGAACGGTGGTTTTCCCCCACATTCGTGAAGCTTTTCATATAATATTAACAGTAAGTATATTTTTTGCATACATATATATAGTATACCTGTTCACCTGAATCAGGTGATATAATACAATCCTTCAATTATATATATATATATATAAAGGAATCGTTATGGAATATACTTTGAACAACCACTCGAAATTCATATCCATGACATCATATGCTTATGTATGCATTTTAATTTATTTTTAACATTATATACATAAGTTTGTTTATACTATATCGCTTTTCAAATAGCATGTAAATAAATATAATGTATCCTATAATAATTTCTATAGGCTTTACATATATCCCTTTTTATTTCAATTTTCCACCCATAACAATCATTTCATGTAATATGTACATATATATGTTTTTTAACCGTGTTTTAATGATTATTTTTATGTTTGTTTAAAAAAAAAACATATAGTACCTGAAAATCGGCCTATAGCCGATTTTTTCATGTCCTTAGGTAGAAATATGACAGAAAAACAGCCAAAATTAATAATATTTCAAGACTTTTTCTGCATATATTTGCTTCATCTTTTTCAAATTTACTCTAATTCGTAGGTAACTTAGACCCTAATCTAGACCCTTAATCTATTCTGCAAATTTTATTCAAATCGGTAAATATACCGATTAATGTAGTTTTAAAACTATACTCAGACCGATTTTAGTGAAATTTAACATAGTATCGTAGATTTATGTTGTCAATCTTTGGTAATAATTTAAACAAAAATGCCCCACAAATTTTCCAATTAAATACGAAAAACCATTAAAAAAAACGATACAACTTTCTGGTCATCCTGGCTTAATAATTTCGCACTCCCTGGGTCGATTTTACTGAAATGCAATATGAAATCGAATTAAGGAATAACCAAATCACATTGTAAATTTTATCAAAATCGGATAATGTATTTTTGAGCTATCTGAGTTATCTGGTAGTACCTACCATAGGGCATAAAAACGTTATTTACGAATATTTGTATAAATTTTACTTTAACTTTTTTTCTCCTTTGAATGATGACATTTTTTCCAAGGTGTAAAATATTCCAATTAACAAGAATAAAAATTTACACATGAAATCATATAATCTCATGTTTAGAATGGATTTTAGGTGGCGCGATACTTAATGGAAGAAGGACGAATTGAAAAGCTTTAAGCATTTTTATGATATGTTAAATTGATTTAAAATGATAGCTACATTAAAATAAATGGAAAATATTTGAATATAGAATGAAATTAAAAAAAAAATAAAAATTCCATTTTAAGGACTTTTAGTTTTACATCTAGATGATCTAGTTTCGGTTTACGGTACACAGCTAGTTAGCTTCTAGTAAAAATAAGAAGATAATTTTTTTTTAATTGAAATTGAGAATATAGCAGCTTGTTGGAACTATTTTACAGTAATATTTCCAACAATTAGATAACCTAGCGGCAGTATCTTTGTTCTCATATTTGAAAAATGGCCCCATTTTTCACCCAAAATCATTTTCAGTCATAAAAAACCAAATGTCACAGTCCATTGTACCTACTATATAGGTTGAAAACTTAATTGGGTTCTGAGATTCTGGATCAATGTATGGCACATTGAACTACGAAATCCGTGATCCTAAGTTCGGGTTTGAAAGAAAGAATAAAAGATTTCACCTGTTTTAGTTTGAATTTGAGATTTTAGTTCTGGTCCGGGTGTTGCAAAGCATTTTAAACAGTCATTTTAAACACTGGGTTAGTGCGTAAAAAATACTAAGGCTTAGTAAGGCTTAGGTATAGATTCTTCTCAACCACCCAAACTTAAAGCAAAAAAATGATAATAAAAATAAGGTTTGTACAATTATCAAAACAAACTATTCCTGATTTTCATTTGTGAGTTGTCCCATCAGAAACTTGTCCAAATCTCGCTTAATCGCATAATTTATAATTCCTTCAAAATTAATCTAGTTTTAATAAAGTGACTAATAGATGTTAGCAGAAACTATTGATTTATGAATACTTTTCCAGATTTTTACTAGAAGACTCCATTTGCATAACTGGACAATTTTTAAATTGCTAGCTAAGCTAGCTTTAATAGATTGTCAATTTAAACAATTAAGATTTCTAGTAATATAATTACTAACTAAAATCAATTGATTACAATAGATTATAATGAATTTTCTCAATGATATCATTGTTATTATTTCGCACGTTCCTTTTCTAATAAACATTTTTTATTTAAATTTGATTACACCTCAAAAAGCTTGCCTTTAATAAAAGAAAAACAGAAAATTACTATTAATATTAAAATGTATCTACAATATTATCTCTAGAATAACAAATAACAATAGCACTCCCTTTATTTTCACCATTAAAATGTACAACAAATACCAAAAAAACCAAATAGATATTACTTTGCATATTTCCCCAACAATGAATTCGTCCCAGGTACCCACCAACATAATAGTGAGTATAGTATAAAAGTTCGGTCATTGTCTTATATATCGACCTGGATTTTAAAGTTTACCACCGAAAACAAAAACAATAATAATGTAAATAGTAATAAAAATCAAGAACCAACAAAAATAACCAGAAGTGTGAATCACAGCAGCCCATTCTCATCATCATTTTCAGTTCAGTGTCCTTTTATCATGTATATTGTTTTCAAAATAGTCTCTTGAAATACTATAAACTCGTCGGCTAGGACAATCCTCTTGAATTTCATTCACTAGGAATTTGCAGAAAAAAAGAAAAAACTAGGAGAAGCAATTGCTTTTCATTTATTAAGTAGAATGTGAATTACCCATTTTCGTCTATAAATATTCTTCCCTAAATTGCGTGCCATGGCTTATGTTATTATTATTTTTTTTTTAGTTTGTTTTTTTGGCAAATTACCATGAAACTCGAACGTAACATAAAAGAATCCTTATAATATACGTCTCCCTCTTAACGTATTTATACGTCGGGAATAAACCAGGAATAAAACGAAGATATTATACGGAAATTTGTCACACCACCCTTATTTTTGGAGATAGGGTAGGATATTAAAACGACAAACACTCTTGGAATACTCATTATATGGGCAGGATTTGATTCGATTCCCAAAAAAAAAATATATTGTAGAAAAGGTACGATATACCACTTAATTTTCATTCAGTAAGAATACCTAATATTCACTGTTCCTAAACAAATATATAGAACTAGAACCTATTCAAAATGATAGCGTAAAAAGTTTTCATATTGAAAGTTTTAGTTTTATTATTATATTTTCCTTTCAGTCAGAATATTGTGATTAGTCAGTTGATTGTTTCGTTGGGAATCAACCTTTCCATTTTCACTATACTAATATTAGGGAAAATTAAAAAGAAAACATACTATATGGAAGCATTTTGATTAAAACGAATAAAATTCGTATTCTATTGAATGTTCTAATTGGCAAAAAAAAAGGAAAAAAAAAATTTAATGAACATTAATTTATTGTGGTATAGAAATATCTTATTTATAAAATAATTATTTTCTATGATTTTATGATTTTTAACCAAACATAATTAATAACTAGCCAACCCAAAAAACCAATAATATTCACAAGAAACGGAAGTTTGAATTTATTCAAGAGGAAATTGAATGTATATCTGAAGTGGAAGAGAATCCTTCACCTATTTCTTCCAATAAAGATTTAATCAAAAGCAGAATGAACTTTGGTTAAACAGGATGCGGCTGTGAAATGATTTATAAGTACTACATGTATTATTTCAGACGGTAACTTGACAATAGTCAAACCCAATTCTAGTCGTTTCTAATATCAACCTTCGAATAAAACTATAATGATCACAATAGATGAAAAGCAATAAATATTCATGCTATTTTCATGTATTGCAAGGAAGAAGATCGAAGTTGAAGCAAAGTTGAAGAAAGGCGAAAAATTTGGTTGGATGAAAAAAGAAAAAATTCCTAATTCCATATATTAATAAGGCCAAACCTCGTACTGTGAGAGACAGTTCCCAGTGTATTCACAAGAAGCCCTGGAAAAAGCTAGGTCTCACATCAATTGAATAGAATTATTAACTCAAATTTGGTATAATAAAAAGAATACATACAAAAAGTTAATCTATTCAGTAATGAAAATTAGCGTTTACCTTTCTAACTTTTAATGCTACGAACTCTTGAACTAAATCTAAATCTAAATCATTCCTCGATGAAAATTGGAGCTAGAACCGATTAGAAAATTTTGACACATTTGTGTTGATTTTATGATTTTGAAAATTTTTTTGGAGGAATTCATATATTTAATACATGAAAATGCTGCCCCAAAAATGTACCACCATAGATAATTGCCTATATCGTATACATCTAATACCGATCCAGGCTATATTATAATATTTATGCTAATCACTTTGAGATAATATTGCCTCTGAAGAATTAATAAAGGCACTCATAGCTCTTCCATATAATTTATTGAACTAGTTATAGACGCCTGTTTCTCTGTTTGACCCTGTATTTTTTATGGTTTAAGAATTTATTTTGATTAAAGTCTATTCAAAAGTTCATCCCCCAATTTCCGTTGAGATAAACTTTTAGCTGAATTTATTAGAAATTAAATCAACTAATAATAATTTTTATTTATTTGAATATAAACTTGTTTTCTTGTCGGGAAAATTTATTTTAAGAGCTTATAAAATAAAACTTGGACTGAGTGAACTAAATGTTATAGCTTTTGAATCGTTATATCTATAATGCTTGCTCCCAAGACGAATAATAAGAATTCTATATATTATATAAAAGAAGTAAAGTGTTTATCATATTCTACATTTTTTACAGGACCACTTAACTTAAATAGAAACATCTTAAAAACAAAAAACGAAACGAAACTGATGATGACAGAATTCGCCTTTGGCCCTATAAAACATTTTCAGGAAAATGAAAATACTTTTCTTTTTTTTTTATATGTTTTTGCATTAATAGCTGGTCTATGAGAGGGCATTTCCCTCAACAAAAAATGTATGTCAAGTGAATATAGCGCATCATTTTATTTTGAAAGAAATATTCCCATATTAACCTAAAAAGGTATATTTTTTTGGTGAAAATTGATGAAAAAATTATGCATACATACCTCTGGATAAAAGATTTTGACCAGGTCACGCTAGATATATGATTTTTATTTAATAAAAAAATATAAAAACAACATATTTTTCTCGGTCAATAACCCTGGTCAATATATTAAAAAGAAATATCTTCATGGATGATCAAATGGACAGAAACATCAACTGGATACATAAAACGACGAATGAAATTTAAATGTTTAAATTTGGGTAATAAAAATGAACATTTTCATCGATGTCCATTATTTGGTCTCTGTTGTTGAAATTCCATTCCGAATATTTTATGTAAAACAGTTCAGTAACCCCTTAGACAAATTTTGTCGAAGGATTTAGCATATAGATTTTGGCTAAAGATGTGTCCTTTTCTTGATGATAATCGAAATTAATTTTCTCATTTTTATCTAACTTTATATCCGAGGGTAGTAATATATAATAGAGTCGAGACATATTAGTCTTATATACAGAGTAATAAAGTACATCCATGTAGCCAACTTCATTGCATTTAAATTGGGCAGGAAAGCCATTTTCAACTTCCCTTATTTAGTGGTTTCCTTTCTATATACAATATTGTATATCGTCTTTTTGGCCAGGACCAAAATCACACTGTTATAGAGAATACATTTCTTATTCCAGAATTTTATTTACGGTTTTTTTTTGTTTGTTTATTTTTCTTTTCTGTTCATTTGTTTGTTTGGGTTTACCATTTTTCGTCTTTGTGGTAAGTAAACATACCCATTTGACTTAATGATAGGTCTACGACATCGTTTACTCTTCCTTTTTCTTTTCTTCCTGAAGTTTTTAAATACATATATAAAAGCTATGTCACAATGATCCTATTTTTATTTTTTCATTTTTTTTTCTTTCTGGATCACCTTTTTTTTATTATAATAACAATAAGAAAAGAAAAATGTGAGAATATATCTTAAGGAAGTGCTTTTAATGATTAATTGAGTTTATGGAATGAAAATGAGATTTAGACTGTGAATAGAAACGAACCAATGTAGAGAAAAATTGGTCACTTCATTCTTATCTTTTCAAAAGGACCCGTTTGACAAATGTATATCGCACAACATGTGGTTTGAGCTTTCAATATCTTAAAGGCTTTTAAAATTCCTAGATTTTATGGTATGCAATC
The DNA here is from genome assembly GCA_963422695.1 of Xylophagus ater. Lineage (NCBI taxonomy): Eukaryota > Metazoa > Arthropoda > Insecta > Diptera > Xylophagidae > Xylophagus > Xylophagus ater. The sequence goes on from OY730479.1 coordinate 6,593,742, forward strand.
ATTTAGTTGTTTATTTGAAGCAGAAGTTTTTGGAACAGATAATTTCTATTTCATTGTAAATGATATGTTTTATGATTTATGCAAAGCAATTATTGAGTAACTGTGGACGAATAAATTTTGTGGGATTTCTCGAATGGACAACATTTAAGCTTATTTTTGGTAAACTAAGTAACCAAATTTCATTTTAAACTATTCATAAAATACAATTTTAATTGTTTTCGTGAATAAATACCAAACATAATATAGATTAAAATTTGGATTTATGCCAATTTACTCTTATATTTTGGAATGAAATTGAAAATATGTTTTCGGTAATAATGGTAAAAGGAAAATCTTCAAAATAGTCTTTCATTATGGATTATCCACTTATAATGTATGTTGATGATGAAATCTAATTGCACATACTAATCCATATATTAAAATAAATTAAGATAATAACAACCGGTGTTTAAATGCATTAGATATGAATTTAAAAAAAATAATTTAATCCTAAAAAACTTTGAAATTCCATTTAAAAATGTTAGATTTTTCAAAATTTGATAATTTCGTTAAACATTTTTAAATAAGAAAACTATAAATTTTAATTTCTTTTCTAATTCGTCATTTTAAAATTCTTTTTTCCTATTTATTTCGAGGAATTGCTTTTTTTCACCAACTCTATAGTTTCACCTGTATTACCCAAACAGATCAAGTTGTTTTAAATAAGGAAGCGTTTATGTACCGTGCTTAGTTTTATTAAATTTTTTTCCAAGTCATATAATTTTGTTAAATCGCGACTTCGCATGCTGATCTTGATGAATTCAATGACAGCATCAAGCATCTTCAGGACCAAAAAAATGTATATAAATATTCTTCTAAATGAAAGAATATATAGTATATAATATAATGAAAAATCAGGAAAAGCTATGAATACCAATACGGAAAAAATAGCTTAAAATCATTTGAAAGATAAAAAAAGTAAGAAACAAATTTATTCTGATTTTATATGTCTTCTAAAAATATATTCTATTCTATAGTTTATAGTATTCAAAAAAAAAAAAGTTCGTTAACAGAATTTCAAAAGGATCTCTTAAGCAATGGCAAACAGCACGACCAATTATTCTTTACAGAAAGATATTCGTACAAAAATAAAAACAATGCGGTCTTTTCTTTAATTTCATTTTTTTAGTTAGTACAACATTTATATATATATATATATATATATATATATATATATCTGCTTTCCAATAGTGTTAAGGGAGGTTAGGTAGAGTAGGTGTCCTTGCGTTCAACATCTAATGATCCCCGCTGTGATCCCTACGAGACCAAGTACTATCTGGTAGGATGGATATCCTATTCCTCTCCGAAGCATTTGATTTTCCCAAAAAATTGTACTAAACTGCTCATATCAACCGATTGTAGCAATCCTTGATTTCTAAAGAAGCAGCTGGCCAGAATTTTGTTGCTAGTTCCAGAGTGGGATGAGCAATTACATAGGATGTAGTGTTAATAGTATTGTATTATGACACACTTATACGAAAAAATAAATAAAATCTATAAAACTCTTTTATCTAAAATATCCGAATTTCATGGTGGTTAAAAGTTTATAAAAAGTACATAGTTATTCACAATATATAGAAATATCTTTTGATTTAACAAATCTGAACAGCTGAAGCATAGTTTATACTCCAGTAACTATATAAATGAAGAAAGCTATAAAAACTTTAATTCACATTATTATCGAAAGCAGTGTCCACACGTGTCATGTCCTTAAGAATCCTTTTGAGAATTATATATCATTCTAATTAGATACATTAAATTTTAAATTTCATCTATAAACTAAAAAATGATCAATTATAAATAACGATAAAATATTCCCACAAGAATATGGAGATCCTTTTATTTTGATATCACAATGAATTTCTCAGCCGAAAACAATCATTATTTTGGTTTCTATGTTTCTCAATTGTCCATTTGAGAATTCCTTGAACCTTGAACTAAATTCATTCATTTACATCGAAAGAAAAATGGTGGACCTTTTTTTTTATGATTCGCCACAATCATTAAGTAGCCCAATTTTGCACCCTCATCTTTTTCGAACAGAATTTTTGTTGAACCGAAGCACCATTTTAACAACTAAAACACTTGTACTTTATATACTATATATTTTACAAAATATATAAATATTCTAATCTTTACAGAAAATATATCAAACGATAAAATATATTTTTCTTTTTAATATTAAAGAAAAATTTTTCCATTTTTCCTCACAAAAACCAAAAAAAAAAAATTCTTTTGTGTTGATTTTATTACTCATAAACGATTTACGAAAGGAAAATTAAGGTTCCAAAAGGAAAAACTTCAAGACATCGCAGTGTAAAGAAAGAAAACAAATTTCTGCTGAGAATTTACTTGATTTTTCTTTTAGAATCGTACAACGTGTTACCAAAGGTATAATCAATGGCCAATCTTTGGTATATCTAGAAAAAAAAATGTATGTGTGATATTGAAATTTATATAAGTACATTTCATTAGTAATTGATGAATAAAGAAGACCTTACTCCTAAGGGGAAATCGATAAAATAAATTCTTTTAACGAGGAAGACTATTCTTCTCAGAAAGTATTTTGAAGAATTGAGCATAATTCAGACTGTATTCATAACTAATCTTAGGAAAATTTATGAATTTATGATATTCTAACACTTCGTTTACATATCTAAACTGTCATCAAATTTTCTTAAACATTGAGATATAGTGTAAGCTGCTGGATTCAACATCCTTGAAATATACGACGAATAAAGATATAGTCTTTTAAATTGTATGTTTCCTGGTTTGATATTTACTATCACAGTTAAAAGTTCACTCTTTTCTCACCGAACAAATGGAGTTACTAACAATCGACTTTCATCGCAAGCACCGATGTATCTGGTCTTGTACCATATCATTGTGAAATTGTGAAATTGTGAAAATTTTTACTACAAAACAACTAAATGTACAGCTATCATTTTTCTACACCATCACACTATAGAAATACCTCGTCCTTTATGTTGGGTTCGATGTAAAAGTGTAACACATTTCTCCTAACAAACCGACCATGGAGCAATCCTTCATTGTTGTCGCCTTACAATGATAGGCTGGAGTTGTTAAGTTTGCATTCCCTGAAAAACCAGCGAGAAGTGGTAAATATAATTTTCGCTCATCAAATTTTCAATGAGGCTATTGCTTCTCGAAATATTTGAAGCAAAATGTACCTTTATTCTAACATTTGTTTGCTGAGATCCGTGGACTTATTTAAAATCAGTTTCCACCGAAAGAATGAACCAGTCTTCCGAATGCTGCGAGTGATAAATGCCAAGTTGCACAAGTTTTTAACTTTTGTCTCAGTAAATATGAACTGAGAAATCTTTTATATAACTCCTAATAACGAATGACTTTCTTATGGAAATTAATACATATTTGGGTTTGATTTAAGCTGTTCTTCTTAAAGATTGGAACGCTTCAAAGCTCAACGGAGTTTTCGTATGGGGACAATTATACTACCGAGTATCATTTATTAAATTTAATATTTATTTGATTGATAGATAGTGTAAAGCAAAGAAAAGGGGAGAACCAAGACTTGGTTTTTAACCCGCGTCTCATCAGTCTCCAGAGACGTGGTCGGGGTCTTAACCAACTAGACCACTCTACACTGTATTGTTATGGTTCCATGTAAAATCGTAGGTGAAATTAGCTTGAAAAAATATTGGAACTGATCTAAATTGAATAGATATACATTAGCTATATAGTTTATGGATACCTACGTCTCCCTTAGGTTTAATATAAAATACGTCCTGCAATAATTTCGAAACACTCTGTGCTAGAGTGAAATTTAGACCAGTTTATCAATAATATGAATAATAAAAATAGGCATTTTGATTTGTTAACAGCCATTATTTTAATGAATATATCGATTAAAACTCACAATCGGTATTTTTGTATTTGATATTATATTTTAATGTTCATTTTTATGATTGATAAGATTATATGCTTTTATTGTTTACAAATAAAAATGACATCGTATTTAGAGTCTTTATAATATTCTAATATTTCATATTAAGAAATTAAGTATCTACAATTAATTAGAACAATGATCTTGTTTTCCTATAAAGCGCAACTACTAAAATCACCATCAATTAGATATAATAAAATTAATTAAAAAACTTCCGCTTGAATTGTAATATTCAATAAATATTTATTTAAGTAATCTATCGTATGAGTCGGAATGTCAATCGGTATATTATAACATGAGAGATTCCACGGAATCTTAAGAAACCATGAAACTATCAAACAGTTACATCCAGAATTAGTGAATCTCAATAGTGTTGTATATATTTCATCATGAAAATAACAATACAATATAAGTTTGATCGCTTGTCAAAAATTGAGAGAGCTAGACTGGACATTTTCGAGCACCGCATAGGTCTGATCTTTTAACATCAGACATTGTACGATCAGATATCATCCGATGTTGACAGAACTCCTTTAATGGTTGGTGTTAATCTGAGTTCTAAAGAAACCTGAAAATGACTTGTCTCAATTTTTCACCTAGAAAAACCAGATGTTCTATAATGACAGGATAATGGCCTACCAGAAAAATTGCACCAGATCAACGTTTAAGTTTTTATTTAGCATAAAAATTCTCTTTACATTTACTATAGAACAAGTCCTAAAGTTCTACAATAATGGCAAAATGGCTCTGCTAAAAAATGTTATTAAAAAAAATCATCAACCAAAATAGATAGTGCTTAGTTTCATATAGATTTTGTTTCCCCAGGAAAATCCCATTTTCATTTACACAGAGACGAGAAAAACCCTAGAACTTTTTGGCCCATATACTAATTTTTTTTACTCTATTTATGGGATCTATGAATGTGGTATGTAAGAATTTAACAAATTCTTTTAATATCGAAGACTTTTAATTACAAACGTGATCTTAAACGATTAAAGTTAGAACAAAATTAATTGTCTGTTATATCATACGAGCAGAACATTTTCAATAAAAAAATTTGTATTGTGCAATGTTGATAAATTGATTGAAAAACAATATCCATATATAAAAGAAAACTATACTGAGGCTAAAAATTCGTATTTTTCTAGACTATGAAATTTTTTGTATGAAAAAGCCAAACATCTCGTATTTTATTACGTACTATATATATATCCCTTCTATTGTTATAAATCAGCTTTAATTAAAACACAAGATTTATAAGTGGCGAACAAACTATACTAGTAATGTATACAAGTATTTTTCTTCACAATCAACTAAAATAGGATTGTTTTTATTCACCACTATATACTCGAAAGTCACATTCAAAATATTCATCATTCTTGTTGGAGATTTTCATTGGAAAATTAAAATGCAACATTGTTCCAACGAAAAGGAGCTAGAAGTTTGTTTTCTTCAAAAGAAAAGCTCATTTATTGCACATGGTACACACGGAATATTATAAATACTATATATATAGAAAAAAAGACATGAAAGAGCTGCTGAAAATAATAATAGTAGAAATAATAACATAGGAACAAAAAACTAGTATATAGAGTTTATTTGTATGAAATGAATGTTTGTAATAGCATAGCATAGCATAGCATAGCAGTTTGAAAAGCATAAAAATACATACATATTGTATATGGTGTGAAACTTCATTGACATGCACTCATTTCTCATTTCACTCTCGAAACGATCGATAACATGTCCTCAGGTATTAAACTAGCACCTGTGCTACTTTAAAATGTTTGACTTGTGATATATACGATATGAAGACACTTATATAACCTAGGTTTTTTTCTATCACTTTTCTTGTGATATACAACAATAATTGAAACGTGTTTCTATGCGAATGAAAAACTATGAAGCATTTTTAAAACTATAACAAGGATAAAAAAAGTAGGCAAAAAAAATTATATATAAAGCAAGACTTAGTAATTTTAAAAGGAACGTATTCTTCACGTCTCCTTTTTTCATGTCTAACCATCATATTTAAAACTATGAAAACTAGAAAACTAATATTAATCTATATCCTATTTTTTTATATGCAGCAATTTTCCGCAACCAAAAATTGTATGAATTTAACATTTTCCTTTTTTTTTTGGTAACTCTATCTACTCCAAGTTACCTCAAATTTAAGGCCTAATCAAATTTGTATATAGTACAGATCAATATTTTAAATTCGAAATAAATAGTAAAACAATTTTTGACATGTAAATGCAAAAACGAAAACCTTTTGGGTCGCGACACATCAAGTACCGTCTCCCATGTGTCATGGTATTCTATACCGTAGGGTCTCGATCCACATTTCTTTTATGTTAAAACAGAAGACGGACGACAAGCATTTGTATTGGATAAATTTTATCCAAAAATTTCAATAAGAATGAGAAAAATATATATCCTTTTAAAAAATGAATGGAATTTTGGAATTTTTAAGGAAATGATTTGAAGAAAAGGGTATGACATGTCCGATGAACATTTTGAAAGATCACAATTCTTTTTTTTAAATATGTATGTTTAACAAGCAATTTGACAATTTCTTTTCGATTTTTGTAATTTTTCTATTGTATATGATAAATTCTTATAAAAGTCCTACAGAAAAAAAAGAAGAATTCTTGAAGAAATTATTATTAAAAAAGTTTGATTAAGAAATATAGATACTTCAAAAAAGTATATCATTGGTAAGGGAAGTACATAATTCTTTTTAAAAATTCACCAAAAAAAATTTCAAAAAGAAAAGTTGAACAATTTTCTATACCAATGTCAACTTTGATAACTCGGCAAAAGAAAAATATTACTTCGTAACAATTTGAAATCAAAATTTTTACAAAGTTTTTCATAGTTTATTTCCGTTTTAATTTCGATACAATTTATTCCACTAGAAGCAATCAATCTCCTAAAAACAAGGTTATACCATTGTTATGTATATAATTAAAAACTTTTAACTATTTATTTTCTATACCCCTCCTTCATAAAACAGTATAATTCTGACCATTATGCCGCCAATAAATGCAATATTCTTATCAACAAAAAAAGGATATAGTATAGTATTAAACAAATAAGAAAGCAAAAGAAAAAGAAATGGAACAGAATGGGTTGAAGGACATATCAAGTAAAAAATCAGGGCAACCAACCCTAATATTCATCTATATGCACTTATATACCCTTATTCAATCGAATAAGTTTACAAAATAGGAGTGGAATCTTCCACAGAGAAATAAAGGTATACCATGCCCTAAGGTAATAGCAATAACAAAAATATAATGAAAAGGAATAAAAAACGGAAGTTATTATATACCACCCACCATTTGAATTGCAGAAAATCATAACTTTCTATGGAATCCCGAACTGAATCTAATAAAATTTCTACATTTAATTTGTTTAATTTGTTTCTTTGTAATTTTACACAAATGTAAAAATTATGCATAAAATACGATTTGAATGGATTTATTAAATTAGAGAAAAGCTCACCAGGCCAAATGAAAATATGCTTTGAATTGAAATTGAAAATGCAATGGAAGGAAAAAAAAGAAACAATAATAATGTAAAATATCTATAATAAAAGGAAACTTTTCATAAACGGCAAAAAGCTTCTCACGTGCGGCCCTGACCAGGTAAAATATAATTTATAGTTCATTGACCGGTTGTCCTAGTTATAAGGGAGTTTTATATCTCAAAATATCTACATATCTATAACTTTTACTACGATAGTATTAAAGCAGTACGTTTGAATTTATGTACTATATAAAATGAAGCTTTCGTGCATAAAGTCATATATCCCCTTTTTTCCATTTTCCTAGAACTTGTATATAACAAAACCGGGTATATTATGCACAAACTCTTCACTTTCTCCAGCAATGAAAGTTATATAATTTATATGTTTGATGTATGCATTATGGAGAACAAGAGACTATATACTATATTAGTTATTACTAGTTTTATTCAAATACTATACAAGTAATTTTCAAAATCCATAATCTCTTATAATTTTCCAAGTATTATGGACTTATATAGTTGAAAAACTGCAATAATACAAGAAAATTTTCTAAGAAATACTTTTATGAAGTTCATGTTGAACTGTTTTTCGATATGCATGCGATAATATAGTATAGTACCTAACTTTAGTATATTATTAAAAAAAAAAAACAAAGTAATGATTAATTTATGAAAAAACGTTCTTCTATGCTATCGTATTTTGCAACTTAGTTTAATATAAAATTTACGTTACGTTGTATTCTTTAGTATATATTTATTTAAAATTTTATCCATTATATGACTTATTTCAAGAGTATTAGTATTAGTATTAGTATTTTACAAAGTATATATGGGAAAAATAAGGAATAATATGATTTTTGACTTCTTCAAGAATCTATATACATATATGCGAAATACGGATAAGGACCTATTTGAAAGCAATGCATATATGAAGCTGTAAAAAAAACAACATGATGATATTCCAGATCGAGTGTGTACATGAATTTAGTTTATTTTAATCGTGTAGATTTAAGCTGTTCACAGGGCCGTATTTACAGGCTAACTAGATTGCAGCCTAAGGACCAGCACCACAAAATAAATATAAATAAAATAATATAGAATAGAAAGATCTTCATTTAATGAATGATGGACATTTTCAAGTATTTATCGACATCAGTTTTCATATAAAACGTATTCTATTATAGTTTTTGACAAATTAATCCAAAAATTATCAGAATATTTGCTAGATAGTAGAAAGCACATCATTCGTTTCCTTACTGTAGGACCCGCACCGCAGGTTCAGCCTTGGAGTCTACAGATCTGCCATATTGGCAGCATCATGATCAGGGCTTTGGTTGTAAGTAAAATTGAAGAGGAGTGCATGAAAAGAGTTTGAATGTCAAAGAAGGAGAATAATCTAAAACCTGTAAGGATATTAATGTAGGAAAAGACGATAACTAGGAGTGTAAATAAGTTTAAAATTAAACACTATATTAACTTTTAACTGAACTTTCTTTTCTTTGTGGGTCTTGTATTGTTCGCGGTTTTCTCTCGACTGCCGCTTAAAACATCATCCTCTTTTCTTTTTCTTTAGTCATGCCGGCATCTTATCTACATGATTAATCCTAGTTCAACTATATCTATCATCATGTAGGCGTCTTATCTACATGACTCATATTTAACTTAGACCTTTTCTTAATCTTATGTTAAGTCATCATTCCTTTAACATGAGACTATCATGTAGGCATATAATCTACATGGCTCATATTTACATAGGACTTATTTAGAATCTTACCATTCAGCTGTGTCTACATGTTAACATTTCCAATAGTTCATTAGCCATCCTATATTAATATACAAGAAAAATCAGTTGCATTTACTGCAAACAATTTGTTTTATATAAACATCAATTAATCATCAATTAAAAGATGAAATTTTTAGATAAATTATTCTTTATGCACAATATCGAAACAGTTGTCTTAATTTAGACCTTATTGTTTAAGTCATAAATCTAAATATGATATTGATAAGCATTTTATATATTCTGATAACTATTTTTATCCAATTACAAAATGTACACTATTTACAAAACTTTTATTATCATCTTTAATCGCTACAGTTTGATAATAAGCCCATTAATTTACGTTACTTTAATTTTAAATTAAACTGATCTGAAATTCTTGTAGATAAAATGGGATGCCATTCCAACAAAACATATGTAAATTGAATGTTTTGCACTTTGTTTTGCACTTAGCATGAATTGCAAAATGAAAAATTTTGTGGTGTGTCCATGTAGAAAATTTGGTAATTTGTTTATTAGATTATTCTCACATTTTTGTAATTACGTCCATGGACTTTCTTTCTTTTTCGGGGAAAATGAAATTAAAATTAAAACTTTAAGATTATTTTCATTATTTTTGTAACCAGATTACCTTCATATATCTTTTATATGAATATTTAACAAATATTCAGCATATTCAAATAACTACAAATACATAATTAAAATATTTTGAAAAAATACACAAAATCAAATAAACTTATTCTATATACGAAATGGAGAATCTTCATCTTCAACAAACTAAAAGACAATTTTCGAGCACCTTTTTCAGACCTAATTGAAATTAAGGTGGAAATTTCTTGCAAATTTAACTTTAATATTAATAAAAGGAAAAAATTCATGAAATTGTCAACGTAAAATTTAATTTGTTTATCACAATTAATAGGGTTTTTGAACTTATACTGATGACAAAAAAAGAAATGGTCCGACAGTACAATAAACCCAACTAAAATAAGTTTCTATAACTAATTTTATAAGAACACAAATTAGACACTATCTTTTCCATTAATTTCATTTTTAGGAAAAACTAAAATTTTTTTTTTTTTTTTAGATAATTTTTGAAAGATATAAAATATAAAGGATAAAAACCCCAACATTTTTTTCAAACGGCATGATATCCTACTCTATTACGGTACGGAAAGTTTGATATTAGTCAACTTCCTACGATAAACAATTTAATCCTTTTTGTCTAATAAGAGTTATCTATTATGTTCGAATCTATATGAAATATTAATTAAGGAACTTACGATAAAATCGAGACAAAATTATTTCGTAAAATTTAACAAAATTTCGTACAAAAAAAAAGATGAAAATCAATCAGTAAAAAGTTTTAATGAATTCAGGGACAAAACTGTCTTGGAATGAAAGATAAGAGAATATAACAAATGTATTGGCCAATTGATTAAATTAATTAGTTTTGTATGAACCCATAGAAGCCTAGAAGGCCAAGAACACCAAAATGATATGGGGTCTTTTCGGGAATCAATGGACTTTCTACATCTCATTACATCCAACTGGCATCACACCAATTTTCGTAAGGTTTTAAATAGCTAAATACCCCTTGGCAGGAAGTTTATATACATATATATTTATTTACTATATTTACTGGTTTATATAAAGTTAGTATTGTACAGTATTCACACTTAATTTCGAGTTGAAGTTCAGTGAACTTTTTTTTTGGCATCATAGTATAAAGTACGTGAACTATTTATTGGTTTCGGAATTTATGGTGGTTGCCAATTATATTACTATATAATTGTCTATATCTACAAATATATGTATTTAATTCGAGAAGAAAAATGAAAGTGAAAATTTAGAACACCATCAGTGAAAATAGATATACTATATATATGAAGCAATTTTGCTCCTATGGTGTTGTAGTGTCCATATTGAATGTACAAAATTATGCAAAACATTTTTTTTTCCGTTGCCCTGTCGTGTAGTCTTTGATTTATGATTAAAATATGTTCTTTGGTTCACCTCGAGGATATAATATCCGGTATATCACGTTAGCAGTTCATGTCTTTGGAAAAAAAAAAAGAAAATGAATAGAAAAACATGAAAACAATTTTCACGTTTTATCTGGATTTCCTTCATTTCACCTGATTTTATTTCACATTTAGTCAGATGTGTCCTATGTTATCATGTGGGAATGTTTTTCGTGCTTTTTTTTTTTTAAGGAATAATGCTGAAATATTCTCACTTGAAATGCTTAAAGGCGAAAAAAGAAAACGCGAATAAAACCAGATCAGATTTATGAGGTTATTTTTATCGTACGTAATTTTTTTTCTGTCTTTTTTTTGAGTCATCTCTAAACGGATGCTATTAAAGTAAACTGCCATCCATTTAGAATATGCTAAACTCGGGTTGACAGTGATTTTGATTTAATGATGGGTGCTACTTCGTTTTAATGCTATTTAGTGTGGAAATTTTTTATTAAGTGATATTTGATAAGACGCAGGTTAATTATAATTGATAGGTGATATTAAAAGGTTATTGAACTTTTGAAGAAATTTAATAAAAAAAAAGTTTTCGATGGAAATTAAAGAGTCAATATTTACTAATTGTCTTTCGTTTATCCAAAATAAAAAAATAAAATCTTAGTAGATACACCTTAATAGTCTTTGATAGTCTTTTTGGCAGGAATAATGTATATATATATTTAACTTCGTTTTATATATAGTACGTTTCCTTTAAAATACAATATTTTACCATGAATTTGATACAAAAATATCCACTTATTAATAAATAATACCTGAATTAGTTAAGTATATAATTTTGTATCCACAAATATTATTATAACGAAAGAAAAGAAGCTTTTTTCTTTCTTGAAAAACCAATACAAATGAGAAATTTTCAATAATTTTCATATTATTAAAAGCCAAACCCAACCAATCCTTGAATGAAACCAGTTTTGAGGTTTTTGCCTTTAAAAAATTATGCCAGAACCATCGTTCTTTTAAGTGGGTATGTCATAGAGGTTAATCAATAATAAATTGAACCTCCTTATATTCCATATAATGTTGAGTGAGTTTTTTGAGGTGTTCTTAATTTTTAAAGGAGTTCCTCTGCAATATACTTCTTGGAGAATTTATACTTTACCATTATATCGTTTTAGTCTTGTTTCGTTGTATAAGCAATTCTGAAAAGAAAACGCATATACTTATTATATACAGCAAGTATAATCATTTTCAGGAAAACCTTTGAAAATTCTCATATATTAGAATTTTGAAATGTTTGTCGTATTATGTTGTTTAGGTTTAGAACAGGTCAAGAAGTGGATAATATACAAAAAAGGAAAAGAAAAGCTTTTGACTTGATTTCCTTTTTTCATTTTAAAATTAAAAATACTTAACCTCATTTTCTTTTTTTCATTTTCAAATGGAAAATTCAATAAAGGCTAAAATTTAGAATCTTTAGAATCTTAAAAATTAAAAGAAAAAACGAAAAAAAATTGTGATGAGCTAATGAATGGGATTTAAAGATCGAATGATTTGTATTTTGTTAAGAAAAATAAGAATCAACATTACCAGATCTTAACATTTAAAGTTTCCCAATGGTCTTATCTATTATACTCCTGGGTAGTGTTATCGATAGATCCGAACGGAACGAAAAAAAAAAACCCATTACAATCAGAACATGCAATCTATATAGTATTATCTATTCATTTCCTATTTATTTACTTACATATGTATTTCTATATATTTATTATGTAAAAATTTAAGTAAATAGGTCAAAAGACGATCGAAGATTTAGTATATTTCTAGGCATCAAGTTTTTAAATGCCTTTTATGCATACTCACTGGGCTTCTTTATGTTTTTTTATTTGGTATACTTAACACTAAAAGTGCTGGGTTTATATAGCTTTCATTTCTTATATATGGTTATATACCCCGACTCTATTATTTGCTTGAAATGTCTGCGCTTTTAACCCAGATATTAACCAGGAGAGAGAGTGAGTGAGAGTAAATAATATATTTTGTGGGGAATGATGTCCTTTCTTGATTTTTTTTTATATATATACTGGAAGAAGGGAAGAAGACTTTGAGAATATGGAGGTTATTTTTTTAAGGGAATAAGGGATTATAGTTCATGAGAGATGAGAGAGAGTATATAAAATATCCTGGGTTGATATTATTAAAAGCTTTTCATTCCCTGGAAATATGTATATAATATCATAAAAAAAAAGCTTCATTTTATATTGATAGTTTATATATAATATCCATCAACTCCTTATTATTTGTTTTGGCCTAACCATTACTCCAATTTCTTATCTTTTTTGGTCTACAACTATTGTGGAAGGTGTAGTAGTTTTTTCGAGTGTGCTAAAATGTATTCTTCTAAAGAATTTTTGAGTAGAGAAGGTTTTCCTAGTTGTCATTTCCGGATAATTTCCGTTTCCCCTTATTATATAAACCACAAACTTATGTATAGTTATGATGGTTCAATATTTTCTTGAAGGAAATTTTAAATCATATAATTTTTCTTTGCCTGTTTTTTTTTTTAGGTTAAATATGTATATTTATTTGAGGTAGTAAAGAAAGAAAATGCTTAAAGATTTTATTTGGATCCGGTTATAAGGTTTATATTGACTCCTACGGAAAGGTATTATCGCATAGACGAATTTTGTGATATAACAAAAATTATCATTAGTAAAGGCGACAGAGTTATATGGCTTGATAAATTGAATATTATATACCAAAATAAAAAAAGGTAAATAATTTAGCAACATAAAAAGAATTAGGCTAATAAATTTAATGTTTTGAAATTATTTGTTCGTGCAATTTCTATATACATGTGTTTTTTTTTCGAAAAGTATATATAGGATGAGAAATTAGGTCATATTTAGTATAATTACTCTCAATATTTTCCGGTTTTTCTCTAACAAAAAAAAAGAAAACTTTGTTCATTATTTTCATGGCAAATTATATGATAAGTATTAATTTTCTTATGTTTTTCTTTTTCCCCCGATGAAAATTACTTATTAATTTTCATAGTTTTTTCTTTCTTTTTCTCATTTTCTTTTCAGTAGATAATAAATATATCAAAAATTTATGAAATGAAAAATTCTTTTTAAAAGATATTAGAAGATTAATTGTAAATATTTGACAAATTTAGGTCGCTGTGAGATTTTCTATGAATAAAAATACTATATAGAAAAATTTTATGTTCAAAAATTATCACACCAAACAAATCATAACTGAAAACTTATTTCTTTTCCCATTAGTTATGTTGTAGACAGTTTTCTTTTTTTGATGTTTCTGGTCACATAATAACCAAAAATAGCTTGAGATTCGATTCATAGAAAAAATAAATACCAATAATAACATTAAATTCTTAAATAAACCTCAAAAAATACAAAAGAGCCTAATAGAATTTGTATATAGTATTGTAGAAAAATTGTAAGCCTTTAAATCGATACTTGTTACTTCAATTCCCTTCGTTTTATATATATATATATACATATATATTTAGAGTTGACTCGAAGACCCAAAAACTGGGTTAATATATAACAAGAAAAAAAAAAATATATAAAAAAATTTATAAAAGTAGGTCGCGGTAAAGACTTTCTAACTCAAAAGTTAAGGTTTGTATACTTAGGTCCCCTTTCGTATTCCATATTAAACGAAACCTCACATAACCTTTCCATACTCCATCCACATTCTTTCCACTATCTTAAAAATCTGTTCCGATTTATCTTTGATATAAAATATTACACAACAAAAAGCAAACTCCTTTTCTCTGATGACTTAAATGTTAGAATAAAAGGAAACATGACATTATATATACATAAGACGAATGAAACAGAAATGACATTGAAATCCCATATAAAAATGGAGGAAATGAAGCTTAGAAAAGGCAAAAGATTCGGTCCTGGATATACAAATATTTATACTTTATATTATATTATGAAAATTCAGAGATTGAAACGGCACATATGTTCAAAGGAGGCATATAAGATATTTTTTTTTTTTTGGAACCCAATCATATAATAACCTTCCCGCTTTATGTTCCGTATCTTTCTTTGACTTACAAACAATATTTAGTCTTACACTATATACATTTTTGATGATTGCCATATATTGTGTAAATATTTTTCAAAATAAAGAAGAGAAAGGCAAATGAACAGCTTCCTGTAAAATGTTACATCTAACAAAGGGAAAATAAGGATGTAATGGGAATATATTCAACCACATAAAGAAAATATGTTTGTTCAAAGGCGATGGATGTTCATTATCTGCAAGAGCTAGACCATAACCATCTTTATGTTACAAAATAATGTTTGTAAAAATTTGTTCACTATGAGATGGATTTTTTTTTAATACTAATAAAGAAAAGAAAGGATAAAATATCTATTTTTGGATATATGCTTCTTGATATTAGGATGACAGGGAAATTTTCTTCCCAAAGATATAATGGAAAAGAAATCAGGAAGTATGCACAAGACAAGAATCTATTAGTTTCCTTTGTAATGTGGCTAATGGAAAACGGAAAATTTTAATAATCAACCAAAAGGGGCAAATATTAGACAATATTTATTTTTAGTCTTTATAAAAAATCAAAATCAATACTTAAGAATATTTTGACTAGAAAATATACTATTCAGGAACATATTCGACAAATTTTCCTGAAAGTATAAACATTTTGCAGGTTAATAAAGGTCTTATTTAGGTTTCATGAAAATCTATTTTTGATTTCCTATTTATTTTCTATTCACGCCAAGAAAGTTTCAAATTAATATCCTCATTTTATGTTTCGTGTGGTTTTATGTTGGTATAGTTTAGTAGCAATCAAACTTCCTGCGGAAAACTTTTCCTTAAAAAAGTGTAGTATTTAATTTCGATTTCGAGGACTTAAACACACACTACACAGAACCCATTTAGCTCATTTCCATTACCGGTGCATGTAAAACGCAAATTCAAATAATCTTCATCATATTTAATTCTATTGAAGCTTGCTACTCCGGCTTTACTTTCTTTTTCAAACAGATTATCTTACGGGGTCGGTGTTGGAGCTTTATTCTTTAATCAAAATAATTCTAAATTTTTAAAAAAACTCAAGTTTTTGTGAAATCCCTGAGACATCTCGCGGAACCCAGTTTGAAGACAATGGAGAATATACATATAATAGTTCCAGCAGCCATATTATTGCCATTTTATTAATTCTGTCGTATGTAAGGACCACAAAAATCACGTCAAATTGAATTGAAAATCACAAAAAGTTACTTTATAAGGAATAAGAATTTTGTATTTAAGTATTTCTTTAAAAATTATTACCAATTTGGTAGAAATTCACAAAATAAGGACAAAATTTGAAAACTTAACATTTTCAGAATAAAAGAAAAATTAAATATTGAGTTGGAACAACAATCTCAAGGACTAGGAAATTTGTACTATAAAAATAAAATTTCTTTTAGAAAATTCCAAATATTTGATATAATAAAAAGAAATATTCAAATTTTGAATTTAACGGACAATAAAATGTTTTAATATTCATAATTTCTAAAAAAAAAATCTTTTGAATTTCTACGAAAAATATTTCGGATCTTAGCTGATATTGTTCATTTGATATTTCCACAATAACGAAATATTTAAACATGTTTTATGATGTAATAGACTAATAAAAGAAAATCTTGTATAATTTATGATTAAACACATAATACCAGCATGAAAATTGTTTTCCTTGAACTTGTGATTTTTTTTATTTTGAATTATATAATTTCTAATAATGTTATATAAGCCTTCTGAACATATTTTTTATTTCATGTTAAAGCACATTCTATGCCATTGAGTACGCAATTCAATTTCCTTTGGAAGACCACCACGGGCACGTTTGCAAAAGTCCAGTCGTTGAACTCAATTTTCGACCACTTTCTCGCATAATTCGGAAGATATTGCAGCAATTTCTCGTTTAATATTTGCTCTGAGCTCTTCTAACGTCGCCGGCTTATTGGTATAGACCAATGACTTCACGTGACGTAAAGAATATGTGAGTTGCGGCCTGCCCAATAACGCATATTTTGTCAAACGGGCAGGTCGGTGATGTCGTCCATAAATTGGTAGTAATGCTCTTAAAGTTGCGGCGACCGACTCAGAATTTCGGTAATAAATTTTAATAATTTGTAAATGTTGTTCAAGTGTGTACTGCTCCATCATTAAATGGCAACTATTCACGGTACGCCGTCCCTATTGGAAAACATTTGTAGTGTCCCATTTGAAATATCCTGTATATAAATTTCATTATTACTTGATTACAAATTCACCATTTTTATTCTAAATCAAAATAAAAACGTAAAATTTTAAATACTCTAAAATGGCAACTCGGACAAATCTCTATCATTAATCATAGAATAACATAAAACTACAAAAGGAAAAGTGAAAATAACTTGAAACAATCTTACATTTAGTATAGCCTCAATAAAGATACGTTTATCAAAAGGATATACCGAAAAAAAACAAAAAAAAGCACATCCTATATAATCACAAATGATGCCTGGGGACTTTACCGTATCTCTGAAATTCTTTCATTTTCAAAATATCTCTTATAGTTTTTTTCACATATATGTTATGTAGCAACACGTTAGGGTGTAAAAAAGATTTGGTTGGGTATAATTTTGTAGGGAAACACGAAACTCCAGGCCCAAGATACGGATATAAGACTAAAAAAAAAGAAATACAAAAACAGAAAACAATTTGCCACTTTTTCTTTAGTATGAACATTTAATATTTATCATGATGTACTATATATGTGTGTCTTACGCAATGGTGATGTCTTATGATTTCAGGATTGTTTTCTCCAAGGATAATAATATAGACATAGTTTTGGGAGATGAAATTCAATGTTTACCTTTTAAGAAATGAAATTTAAGAAGAAAACTTGATAGAACATACATTTTAAGAATCTTTAACCTATATATTTTGATGCCCTATGGTACTACTACCTACCTACTACTACCAGATGGTATATTAGTTTTGTCACCCTATTTGTAACACATCGAAATAATCATCGTAGAAAGGTTTTCAGGGTATAGTTGTATCGGGAATCAAAAGTTATACCGATTTATGCATATCCGTCCGTCCGTCCGTCCGTATACAAGATAACTCAAAACGCGTTATCGGCTTTTTATGAAATTTATAAACTCGGGTGACCAGAAAGTTTTGTCGTTTTTTTGTTTATGGATCTTCTGATTTAATTGCAAATTTTATGAATCAATTTGGTTTAAAATAATTATATATATTAACTATATAAATAGACGATGCCATGTTAAATTTCAATCAAATCGGTTCAAGGATAGTGGAGAAAGAAATAATCCTAGGAGAAAAAAAAAGTAAAAAAAGTATAAGGTTTTTTTGATGTACTTGAAAAACTGATACACCGATTTGAATAAAATTTACAAATTGGACTTATGCTATCAGGGTCTAGGCTACCTGGAAATTAGAAGAAATTTTGAAAAGAAGGAACAATGTTATGAAGAAAAAACCTTGACATAATGTTAGTTTTGACAGGTTTTCGGTTCTATTTCTACCATAGGGCATCGCCTATAGGCCGATTTTCAGTTAGTATATGTTTTTTTTTATCATTTCGGCGAATTTCGAATTCTATTTTAGAAATTATTTCATTTGGGAATAATCCGGGAGATATTTTTTTTATATACAATTTATAAAAAATGTTTATCGATAAAAGATTTATCACATGAAATTACGAAATAATTTATACTAATTTCTTCTGGAATGTCCATTACTGGAAAAGAACAGTTTTATCAGATTTTTTTCTTTGGAAATTCGATGGCATTTGATTAAATTAAATTTAATTACAAACTTTTTTTACAAACTTTTATTTAAATAAAATATAAAATAAAGTGAGATTTCTAGAATTGGAACATCTATGATAAAGTCTTTGCCATATTAAGGAAATTTCCAATCCATTATTTTATTATTTCAAAAGCATCCTCAAGTAAGAGGTTTAACTGTACAAATCTGTGAAAATTCAAGAAATTTTTAAGCATTAAATTAATTTTCATTAAAATTTCAATCAAATGGATTTTCTCGAAAGCGCCTATACAAAGAAAATTCCAATTTGCTGTGTTCTTGCAAAACATAATATAAAATAAGAAAAGAAATTATGCAATTTCTTGTCTAGCTCAACGGAATCATTTCAGTGATGTAAAATGAAGGGAATGAGAAATGAAATTCCATTTGAAGAAATTTAAAATAAAAGAAAATATTTCAGATATTATTTTATTAAATTTCCTTTTCACCCTTACTCAACGTGGATTTACTCTAAGAATATACCTTCGAACTGTTGAAGACATTTTTCATATAAGTGTAAACCCACTGAAAGTATGTAATATTAACTTTAAAAATAAAATTTTTACGTTATACCACCTATTTTCTGGAATTTTTTGTCCATGACCTCAACCTAAATTTTATGTTGCACGAAAACTGATTATATATATAGGAATTTCATAGAGAATATTATTTTTCGCCCATATTTTTGGCCTAGTTTTTTTTTTTATATATTTTATACCAATAAATATATACTTTTCACATTATTATAGAAAATAGAAAATATTTCTGGAGGACAAAATGGGAAAAATCAAGGAAGATACCAAAAATATAGGTCGTCAGGATATCAAATTCTTAAAATTTTTCAGTACAAATACATCATCACTTCCTTAAAATGAAGATATATATATATATATGAACTTTTACATCCATCAACTATGATTGAAATGGAAAGACAGATACTATAATTCTCATAATGTTTTCTGTTCTATTTTTGGTTATTCAAAATTAAAGGAATTTTAGGCAAATTATATAAATTGCGGTTAAAATACATATGAATAAATTAATTTACACTAGGTTGGATTATTGGTTTGGTTTTGTATTTAACAGCGTAACATATTTATGCTAAAGATTAAAGATCAAGAACTTCCCAGATTACACCATGAAACAAGCATACTCTTGTAGTATGGTTTGAAGGGATGAATATAAGGATACTTATTATTTCAGTTGAAACCATAATCATGTTTCATGTTTCATTGGAATTCAGTGGATTTCCTGATTTTCTATTCCAAAATCAAATCAGTACATAAATCTCTACCAAATTTATATTTCATCCTTGTACATTAACTTTTTGTGCTTTTAATGATAAATAAAAAAAAAATACTGTAATTGAAAACAGTTTGTATTTAGAACACCAAAATATTCAAAATCTGTTCTAAATTAGAAGACTCTAATCATATGAGAAGGAAAAGCAAATATCTACTCAAATCTAAACTACAGGATTTTGATATCGTTAGTCTAAAATCGAATTAAAGAAATGGTACTTAAAAGATCATTTAGTTTCATGCCTTTTTCTGTGATATCATTAATACAATCCATGGTTCTTATCTTCTTATATATACTTGTGTCATTTATCTTCATATATGGAGTGCCAATCTAGTTAAAAGCTCACAAAATGTGTTTAAAGGAATTCTCTGTTTTAAAAAAAGAAGAAGAAAACAGAAGGAAAATACTTGTTTCTAAGTGTTTTTTTTTGTTTCTTCTCCATATATGCCTCTGAACAAAATTTCAGTAATTTAATCGTTACTGCTAATAAAATACTAGAGATAATCCTACAGATTCATTGAAAACCATATTAAGATATCTCAGTGTGTATTTAATCTAGGTCATACTTATCCATAACATGTGTATATCTAGTGTGAAGGATATTATATATATATATGTTTTTTAAATTAAATATTCAGCGGCCTTCTAAGAAATTGATGATTTTTTATATACGGCATAGAGTGGCCTTCAATATCCAATAGCCAGAATTGATATAAATCGAAACAAATGATCGGCGCCTAGATATGTATATGTAAATATGAAATGGGAAAATTTTTGACGTTTTGATCCTTATCGGGTCAATATTTAGGCCAGCATGTGATTTGAATAAGAATTAGAAACGAAACGCATGTGTGTACATATTTTTAAAAAGGATTTCAGAAGTTTTCTAATCAGTATGTAACCCTTTTACACAAACATTTTTTGTTTTTCCCAAAAAGCAAGAAAAATCGAAATTCTATTAAAGGATTTTTTCCAAATATAAAAATATGTATGGAAATTTTTGTTTCAATTTCATTTTTTAATAAATTGATTTGAAAAATAATTTATTTATTAAACTTAACGAAACTTTCCTTCTTACAGATAAGGATCGGAATGAATTACGTAGTCATGAGTTTTCTATGTTTTTGATCAATTTGTGAAGGATTAGTACGAAGAATTATCATAATCGATGGCATACTAATAGAAAAACATTGTAGTGTATTTATCGTGGCCACCCTGAGTTTAGTTTTAAGTTCGGGTGCCATGGAGTTAGGTTTTAGAATACTTTTATATATGATGGAAATGTCAAAATGCGTATAAAACATAAGGAAGAAAGGATAGAAAAGGATAGCTGCGAAAACAATTCAATCTAAAATAATAGAAAAAAGCAGGTACTGATCATGTTCACTGCTATATCTATCAACCCTAAAATGCTTAATAGTTTTGGTGTTGCGGACGTGTCCTTAGAGTAATCCAGATGTCAAAATGAGGACATAGCATATTTTTTTAAATTACCAAAAACTTTAAGAACAGATTTTATCTAGAAAGCTCGTTGAAGCTATCAAATATCATTTACATTCATAAACTTATAACATCTCACATTTAAATAAAAGAGTAACCTTGTATTTTGATATTATTTTAAAGACTTTTTACTTGGGATAGGTCATCCTAAGAAAATCAATTAAAATACAAGGATTATTCAGTAGTACTTTGTTGCGACGACTAGACAGATGCCATTAATGAGTTTATTACTTCTCATAAGATTCCATCAACTGTATATAAGTCCTTTCATATTTTTTTTTTTAATTCATATTTTATATAAACCAAAATTAGAGCAAAAATTTATGATGTTCTTCCATCACATCGGATTTGTCTGCAGAAGCATTAATGCCGAATGATAAAATAGTATATTAGCACCTGCTTCTTAATTATAATTAAGACTGCATCAGAACTTGATAATGTGAA
This sequence comes from Xylophagus ater, assembly GCA_963422695.1. Lineage (NCBI taxonomy): Eukaryota > Metazoa > Arthropoda > Insecta > Diptera > Xylophagidae > Xylophagus > Xylophagus ater. The sequence continues at coordinate 6,616,114 of OY730479.1, forward strand.
AAGTTCTTGGTAAGAATAATGTTTTCCTGTGGCATCATTTCCCTCTTGTAAATTGTTTTCGTAAAAAGTTTTCCTTTTGAAAATTGATTTTCCCTTTTTCATGTAACTATTTAGTATTTACAAAGATTATATTTGAAGCTTAGGGAAATATTTTAGTAAATCTGTTATGACTCTATTCAAGAGGATAATATCTCATATCAACAAACAGTTTTTATCGGATACTTAAAAGATATATAATAATTATAACTATTCAAATAAAAACTGTTAAGTTTGCAAGTGGATTTTCGACAAAATGTTGAGTAAAACTTAAAATAAATTACATTTTTATATTATGTTATAAAATTTTTAGCACTAAGAACATATATATGGCACACAAAACTTTCTTGTCCAAGAAAACCCATCCAGAAAATCAATAAATACAACATTTTTCAAATTGAATTCAATGTTAAAAATAATTGTTACAGTTCACGATCTTCGCTTCATACCTGTTTTACATTTTAAGATATTTTTATGGTCGTTTTCATTTTTTATGTTTCAAAGTTTATGTTCAAAGTTTTTCGTTTTTGTTACTTGAAAATGGAGGAAAAAAACTCAACCGAAGGAAAATTATCCATACTTTTTTGCTATTGTGAAATGTTTTCAAGTATAGTCCTTTTTTTTATGACTACAACATTTCCCGAAAAATCCGTCAATCATTCTAAAATGCTATATTGTTGTTCACCTGATTGTAATAATTGACGTAACTTCTTGATAAGAAAGAGAACAGTAAATTCTTTTAAATAAATATTTTCTAAAATGATATAAGTCTAAAAAAAATATCTTGAAGTCACTTTAAGAACTTCATTTCCCTCATTTTCAATGAATTATTCATTTTCAAGATTTTCACATGAGTATATAATTACTTATTTCTCAAACCACATGAAAACACTACATTTTCACTTGAAAATAATATTAATGAAAATTTTTGGTGTCGACTAAAGTGTCGAATTTATTTAACTAGGAAGAAAATATATATATATATATATATATATGGTAATTAGTGAAATTTGAAGTACAATATTACTTACCTAAATTCATTTGGAAGTACTTGAGAACAATTTCATCTAATCTTCATAGTTCTTTATCTCCATTCATCTTATTTTTTTATAGTTCTTCTGACTATATTTAAATGTTGAGAGAACATATTTTGGGTATGAGACAATGAAAATGACAAAACTGACGAGGATTTTCTTTATAGAGTATCTCCTTAAGGCCATTCATAGTGCAGATGTGTTGCAGATTATTCACTAGAATGAAAATCTTATATATACAAGGTGGATTCCAAAGTAAACAGGACTTTAAAAAAAAACAGAACAAATGGTTTTTTCGGCAAAATCAATTGATTTTATTCAAAATAGTCTCCTTCTGCTTCAATACAGCTTTTTGCACGGTCCAAAAGCATGTCGACGAGTGTTTTAGCTCGTTAGCCTGTATGGCCGCCAGTATGCCGGTGCAAGCCTTTTGAATGGCCTCTACGTCTGCATAACGCTTTCCTTTCGTCGGCAAATGCATTTTTCCGAAAAGGTAGAAGTCGCACGGTGCCATATCCGGTGAATACGGGGAGTGGTTGATGGTTAAAATGTGATTTTTGGTGAGATAATCGGTCACAAGCGTCGATCGATGAGACGGCGCATTATCGTGCAACAAACGCCAACTTCCATCTTCGCGATATTCGGGCCGAACACGTCGAATACGGCGCACCAAACGCTTCAAAACTCCTAGGTAGAATACCGCATTAACGTTTTGACCGGGTGGAACAAATTCTTTGTGGACAATACCCTTGGCTTCATAAAAACAAATCAGCATTGTCTTCACTTTTGACTTCTCCAGGCGCGATTTTTTGGGTTTCGGCTCGTCCGGCGCCTTCCATTCAGCACTCTGGCGTTTCGTTTCGGGATCATATTGAAAACACCACGTTTCGTCACCAGTCACAATGTTATAAAGAAAGTTTTTGTCCTTTTTGACCTCTTTAATGATGTCCTTCGAATGTTGAATTCTGAGCAATTTTTGGTCGTCAGTCAATTTGTGCGGAACAAACCGTGCACACACCTTTTGTAAACCCAAATGTTGGGTCAAAATGCGATAAATCGATGTTTTGGAGATGTTCAATTCCATTTCCATGAATTTCAATGATGGAATTTTCGGTGATCACGGATTTTGGTTGGCCCACATGTTGATCATCATTGATGTCCTCACGACCACTTTGAAAACGTTGAAACCACTCGTGCACTCTGCTACGGGATAGGCAATCATCGCCATAAACTTGTTTCATCAATTGAAACGTTTCGGTAAAAGTTTTACCAATTTTAAAACAAAATTTAATGTTGGCTCTTTGTTCGAAGCTCATTTTCGCACCGATGACACAAACATACTGACACTTAAAACGCAATAACTTCACTTCCAATAGACGAAATGTCATGAAATTCTCACAGGAAGTCGATAAAGGATAGCAGATTCTAACGCACCAGTCGACATATAGATGGCGCCACTAGGGGCGCTAGATTCAAAAAGTCCTGTTTACTTTGGAAAGCACCTTGTAGTATAACAGACATGTTATATAAATATTTCAAAAATTATACAAAGTATTCATAATTTTTCTTCAAATTAAAGTTAAACCATGTAAAAATCTATAAAAGCCTAAAATCTATATTTAGTCGATTTTATCATAGCCCTATGATATCGTAATTAATAAATCTATAATCCAATGTAATGAGAGAAAACAATGAAACCGTAGCCTAGTATACCTATATGTTCAAGCAATATGGAAGGCGTGCTGTTCAATGCTGTTATTGTATAGGGTTTTTCAACAAAAACTTTATTATATTATATATTATGTAATATTTGTTTATGATGACAGTTGTGTATTTCAGTTTTTTGACATAATTGCAGTAGAAGGTCTACATTTTATTATAATGAATTAAATTTCGCTCGAAAATGGCATAAAAATAATTCCAATCCACTATGAAAATGGTCGATAAGTCACATTTCTTCTATCCAAGCTGATTTCCATTTGAATGGCTACGTTAATCAGCAGAATTGTCGCATTTACGCTTCTGAACAGTCATTACATTCATTTCGTGTCACTGTTTGGTGTGGTTTATGGGCTAGCGGCATCATTGGACCGTAATTCGCGAGATAGAGCCAAAATTATATAGAAATGTAATCGAAAATTTTTGTCCAAATAAACGATGTCTGCAAATGTATTCGCGGTGGACTTTACCAAATATAGTTTTTCATTTATAAATTGAAGAGTCTGAAATTGTTATACAAAGTTCCCAATTACATCTGAAAAAGTCTACATAGTTTTTGCATTATAACTTCGATTCCCCTTAACTGATTTTGGTGAAATGTAATACAATATCGAACTAAGCAATATCTAATCCGCATTAAAAATTTTATTAAAATCGGACAATCTGTTTTTGAGTTATCTTGTTAACAGGCGCATAGGATAATATGGTTATATTTATTATAAATGTAGTGACAAAACTAATATACCCTTTGGCAGTATCTATGCCATAGGATATACAAATCAATAGGTGCTGTTAATTCCATCTGTAATGTGTTTTTGTACGAAATATAGACAGAAATGTGATGTGGTAGATGGGGAAAGAAATCCCTATATAAGCCTGTTCGAATTTTTGATATGTTTTGAAAATTAATTGGTTTGGTTTTCGCGCCTATCAAATTCTATATATTAGTATATATACTATGGTAAGAATTAACAGACATTTAAAACCGAATGCTAATAAATACATGTTATTATTTGAAAATAATCTGCAATTTTTCTAGGAAATGAAACAATGAAACAAATGATTATAAAAACCATTTTTCCTTAATCTTCTCATTATGTACAACACCAACAATTAAACAATTTTGGATAAAAGAGCATCAGTTTCGTATTCAGTAAGTTATTAATATTTTGTTTACTTCATTACATTTCGTGGGTAGACAAAAAGGTTTAATTAGACTTAATCCTAATAAATCCAGTGTATTGGAAAATATTACCATTGAAAAGTTAGGATTTATCAATAGAATATCATTCAAAGAATTATAGATTTTTATATACCATTGAAATTCTAAGGGATTCCATATAGATTTGCATGAAAAAGGGACAAATATTTTCCGTGCAAACTTCCCATAACCTATGTTCGAATTCAAGGTCTATTGGTATTGTTATTATTAGGGTTCAATAATATCATTATAAAAAAACATCTTTAAAAATCGGTTTAAACCAATACAGAAATGATATTTTATTTCCAATTTGCCAAATATGTAATAAAAAATCGAATTTATTTGAACATTTATATAATATGAGCAAACTTATGCCTTCCAGCTGTTTAAAGTAATTCGGCAAATGCTTTTTTGTGCCTCCTTTTTTTAATGGAATTATATTGCCTATAAAGAATTGTTGATACAACAAATATTATCAAAAAAATGTAATAAAATATGTGTTCTAGGATGATTTCGATAATATTATATAAGGCCATAGTAGATTTTTACAAAAGGATGTTAGTAATCAAATATTGAGTCTTAATAATTGGCCATTAAATTTTTATCTTTATGAACTTATCAGAATCCATTGTAATCCCATTTAAGACTTACAGTGAATTACATTTAATTCAGTATTAATTTAATACATCTAGTAAATCGTGATGGTGTGATTTGTCTTAAATTTTTTGGATGTTGCTATATGATTTCCTTTTTGGTATTTTCTTCTTTTTTTTTTTGTATTAAAATTTGTAACCTAGACCCTACTTCAAGTTCAGGGTTAATGCCTTTTCATGATTGCGTAACCGGAAGCTATTGGAAGAGAGCACGTTTTAGGCACACGTTGTTGCCTTCTTTTTAGAAAAGTATATATTTGAATGCCGGAACAAGCACTTTAAGGACGTGTGTTTCGTGACTATTTAGAAAAAAAAAAACGAAACACTAAAAATCATTTACGAATAGATGGGTACATTCACTTTGGGATATTGAAAAAAATAAAATATATATATATAAAATGGAGCCAAAAGATCATAAAAGATTGTCATTTATGTGAATATATTCAAAATGAACACGATTGAATTTATATGGAAGGAATCCCTTTTTTATATTGATATAGATGTATAAAAGTAATATAAAGTAATAATGCCTTCATTAGAGTAAAAATTGGGTTTGGATTTTTACGTAAAAAAAAGAAAGCTTGATATACAAGTATTTTATGAAAAAGAAATTTCGTTCAATCATAAAAATATTTAGTAAAGGAAACTCTTCAAATATCATATATTATAGGAGATATAGGGTGTTCTAATAAGAACTATTCAAATTGTGTTGTTGATCACAACAACAGCGTTTACCAGAGTTCGAGATATTTCAGGATCCTAACATATCGAAATCGAGCGTTGAAGACGATCAAAGCAGCAAATAAAAGCACCCGGATTTGATGAATCACAAACGTGTTCATTATAATAACGCTTAGCAAGTTCAGTCACTCGTCAAAAATTTAAAAAAGCTTGGCTGAAAACTTTTGTCTTGCCTTTGCACCATCAGACTACTATTTGTTTCAATCTCGTTAGAACTCCGTCAATAGTGTGAACTTAGATATCAACCAAAATAGAGAATACATTGTGCAATAAAGTTTTGGAAGGTAATCGAAAAGGTAATATAGACACAAAGTCATAATTAAGACAAAATTTTTAAAAGATCAGGAGGCCTATTCTCGAACTTAATCTAGTTTACTAGTATTTAAGTCGATTCATATCTTTTCTAATCGTACCGCTTTAATATATGATATTCTCTTAGTTTCGTATACGAAAAAGTTAGGTATATAATCATGAAACTCGTTTTCGGCTGTTTAAACCTAGTTGAGTAGTTTTCGTATTGTAGAGACACGAATTTGCTCGCATACGGATGACTAGAATATCGATTTTGTAAAACACGAATCGATTTTGCATAATTCCGTATAACAGTAAGCGCATTTGAGTTCGAATATAGACACCTAGTAGTCAATCAACACGTTCTACCATTGTTACTGATTGGTAATGTGCTGAATACATAGGGTAATAAATCTAGTTATACCTCACCCAAATATAATAGTATAACCGATTTTTATAATATATTATACTATTCCGCATATAGTTTACATATATCCAAGTTTAATAGAAATTTTAAATAAGTGTTTTGATTGAATTTAAATCCCAGCAAAATAATCGTTATAGTAGAAATTGTAAAATCTCATTTCCTGTTCTTATCTCTCAAGTATAGACTATATAAAATCTAATCACCTATTAACGTATGTATTTTATCCATTGTGTAATTGGAATATAATGAGAAAATCGATTGGACACTACTATGCACATAATTGGATATGAGATGGGCGTTTGTTTTTAATCGGATTTTTATTGAACAAAATTTTCCTTATAGTTTTCATGGAAATGGAAAAATAGAAACTTTATTATATAGAAAGCTTCTTACTATAAAATACAAACAAAATTGATGAAGTAATATGAAAATAATTTGTTAAAATTCCATAATAGTTTTTGGGCCCATTAAAAATATCTCTAATAGATTCCAAGTGGGGAGTAATTCTATTTATATGTTCGACCCATCCTGTAGAAAATGGGAGTTTATCACGACTAACTATATTATCGACTATATAGTTGTAAAACATACGTAAAATGTCTTCATGAACTATTCTGTCCTTGTCCTGAATAGATTTAACTTTTTCCCTTCCATTATTCGGTATGGAAGTGCCGCGTTCTACTAAAAAAACTTTACTCTATAGAATATTCATATACCTTTGTATAGGCTTTTATATAAAATGGAAATGATTGTATGCTAAGGTATTGAAAAACTGTTGGAATAATAAAAAATAAAACAACAATTTTTAGTTCATAGAATAAAAGCCTTTGACATAATAATTGTACAGCATTTGGTTTGACCTCGTAACGTCGATTACCATAAAGTTTTCTTTAGCATTTAAGAAAAAGTTCATCATTCAAAATGTTGTTGGTTTTCTTCTACTATATTATGGAAAAAAGAGATTCGAAAAAAAAGCGAGAAAACGAAATTTACATAAAATTACGCCTTCTACATACTTTTTCTATGATATGGCAGGTATGAACACTTGACCTAAAACTAGAAAACTTTCTTTTTTTTCGCACTTAGATACTTTATATTAAATAGTTAGCTAGAGACATGAGTACCTATGTATTACCAGGAAGTATACAATTTAATATAATATTCTATTTCGTATAGCATATATGGAAAATGTTGAAAAGAAAATTCTGAAAAGAAGAAAAACTACCCTCGAAGGAATTTATTGTAAATTGACCTTTTGGGGATTAAAGGAACAACTTAAAGTTTCTCTTCTCATAATAAGAATTTATAATCCAAGTGTTTGAGTCGAAAGAAAAGAATATTTTCCAAGAATATTGCACCTGCAATTTTATAGCGTTTACAACCATACTATAATATCATTATAAAGATTTTTCTTCTACATGTTTACTACGACATAAAATTTATGAAACTAGGAAGGATGGACATGTTGTTGGTTGTAATCTCTTAAATGATGTCATCAAGGTAATTATGGCTCAATTAATTCTAATCGTTCATCGTTTTATTTAAGATACTTCCTATACATTTCTTGTATATGACGGCATTTCCACGTATATGATACTTACACATATTTAGGATTTCATCAAGCTGACTATAGAAAGGAATTAACTTGATTATGAGGTGTTATTTTGGCAAAGTAATTTCAGAAAGTTTTTAGGTCACATAGAAAGTTTTCTTTTTTTATATAAGATATATACTTTCGTAATGATCTGAAATATTTGAAAATATTTTTGTAATTCATGTTCGTATAGTTTATATGTAAGAAAAAGAAAGTTCAGTGACACGTTTCATTACAACACGTATCATAATAAGAAGAAAAAAGAATGTATAAGTTCTAATAGCAAAGAAATTTGTTATTAAGTTTTCTTTACTAATAATAATGCAAGAAAATAAAGTCTCTTTCACGTATGTAACGCTTTCGATTGGGGAATAAGAACAACACATGTCCATTTCTATATTATCAAAATAAAATTTATTCTTAATATATTTTGTCTACATGAAAACATCAGAACCTTAAATATATATTGGTGTTAAGGATTTACAAATGGACTTATATGGGAAAGCATCAAAGCTTGAACGAAAACAAATCCAAAGAATTATATGCGAAACAACATAAGTTTCATAAAAGAAAAAATATTTTGTATACAGGATGTTCGAGAAGGTACTACCTTAGCATAAATGCAAGTAATTGGTCCTGATAAATGAATGGCCTACATGCAGGCAGTGATTTCGCAAATCATAGAGAAATAAATACTAAAAGCGATGGGTTAGAAAAGAGAAACGCGTTATTAAGGTGTAAAATATCGTTGGCAACGTGTTGTTTCTCTATCAACTCATCGCTTTTATTATTACTTCTTTTTTGTTAAATCGATGGCGTTAATAACTTATTTACCACAAGTTACCAGAATCAACCAATTGAAAGATTCGATTGAAACATTTTTACAAGGTTTGCCATATCAGGCACAAGAATTTCAATTTGGCATTTTGTTTCTGCTACTAGTGCCAATTTACTAGAGGCTTGGTCGCAAATAGATTTTAAGTAGTGTGCAAAAAAAAGGATATTGTAGCTTTATCTTTCTAACGTGCCCAACCAGTTTCTTTAGAGTTTAATAAAATAGTAAAATAAATTATAAATAAAGATATAGTAATGTAACTAAGGAAAATTTGTTACAATTCCTCCAAATATTGGTATATAATTTGTTACTTTTAAAGCAACAAACTTTACAGTCATTTTCGCTTCTAGTTTTTGACAAAATGACATTCATTTGTGGAAATAAAATCTCAATAAAGTATTTTGATAATAACACTGTTAGTGCAGTTATTACAGTACAGCTTTTCAATGATGTTTGAGAAGACTTTCTCATAATTTCATAATTTCATTATCTATATTAAATAATCGATTATTTGCTTTCAGCTGATTTTCTATAATTAATTTTAAATTTTAAAATTTGTCGTGAACCAGCAAAATTAATCCTAGCTGGACGGGAACATCCATGAATTTAGTTTCGAAATTAAATTAGTTTAATTAAATTAATATTAAAATTCTAACGAAACACCCTATTATAATGTATAAAGAATTTTATATAGAAACATAAAGTAATGTAAAATCGGCCTATAGCCGATTTTTTGATGCCCTATGGTAGAAATGGGAGAGAAAAATTGTGAAAACTAACAATATATCGAGGTTTTCCTTCATAACTTTGTTTGCCCTTTTCAAAATTTTCTCTAATTTGTAAGTAACTCAGACCCTAGTAGCATAAGTCTAATTTGCAAATTTCATTCAAATCAGTGCATTAGTTCTGAAAATACATCAAAAAAACTTTCTGAACAGGGTTATTTCTTCCTACGACTACTTCTCTCTCCACTATCCTGAGACCGATATCACTGAAATTTACAATGGTATGGTCTATTTATGTAGTCAACCAATATAATTAATTTAAACAAAATTGCTTTACCAATTTTTCAATTAAACCCGAAAAACTACATAAAAAAAACGACAAAACTTTATGGCCGCCCCTGTTTTTCCTTAATAACTTCGCTGCCCCTCAGTCGATTTTGCTGAAATGCAATACCAAAACCACTATAGCAATAACCAAGTAGCATTCTAAATTTCATCAAAATTGCATAACGCGTTTTTGAGTTATTTTGTCAACGGACGGACGGTAGTACCAAACATGGAGCATTAATATAGGGAATTTTTTTCAGAATTTTGGCTCATTTTCAAAACCCAATTACCCCAATTTGTTCTGCCAGAATTTCACAATTTTTTTTTCTAAGTATTCTATAAGATGTCACCTTTTCAGCGCGCTATAACATAACTTGATAGGATTAGAACTACTAAAGTTATACGATTCTAAAGCCAACTATTGGAAAAAAAACGCCACGAACTTTCTGCTTAATTGAATATTTTAAGGTTTTTCTCTCCATAACTTCGTTTCTTCATTCTCAAATTAGCCCAAATTCACAGGTAGGCTGGCGTCTAATAGTATAAACACGTTTCGTAAATTTGATTCAAATCCGTATATAACTTTTTAAAATACATTGGAAAAACTTTATGAACAGGCTTATTTTAGGCTACAACTATTTCTTTCTCCAGTATCCTTAGACCGATTTGACTGAAAATTAACTCGGTATCGTCTATTTGTGCAGTTAACCTACATAATTAATTTGAACAAAATCGGGTCACAAATTTTCCAATTACATCCGAAAAACCATAACGAAAAAAACGACAAAACTTTCTGGTCACCCTGGTTTTTCCTTTATAACTTTGCCCCCCGCGGATCGATTTGGCTCAAATGCAATACCAAGCAATACAAATTATAAATGTCATCAAAATCGGCTAACGCGTTTTTGAGTTATCTTGTCTACGGACGGACGGACGGACGGACGGACATGCATAAATCGATATAACTTTTGATTCCCTACACAACCATACCTTTGAAATTTTTCTCCGATTATTATTTCTATGTGTTACACACTTAGTGACAAAACTAATATACCCTCTGGTAGTACCTACCATAGGGCATAAAAATACAAGTAATACGCTACAATTTTTTTGTGATATCTTGTAACAAAATGAAACATTTTAAATGTTTAAGTTTAGTCCTGTGGGATAGAATCCTGATGAAAATGCAAAATTAAGAAGTTTTCTTCATAAATAAAGTATTAAACCGACCATAAATATGATTATGCTTTCATGTATGTATTAAAATACTTAAAAAAACAAAAAACTAAAGCTGCGGGTAAAAATAAGAATATAAACTTTGTTTCAAAACTTTGGTGAATAAACTTAATTTCATAGTAACTTTTAACGATATCTAACCAATATCATGAAATATAAAAATTTCAATAAATACCTATTTTCAATTTAGTCCTAGTTAATCAAATTCGCACGTGATATTTAATTACTGAATTGGTCATAAAATTGGCAATGTTTTTTTACGCTTGAACAATATTGCCAATTCATAGGTAAACTATTTGGCACATTAAATTCATTTTCTATCATACCTTGTGTACTTGTACAATATATGTTATATATGATTTCCAATCGAAACCTTGAACCATGTTATTTTCATCAGTTTCCTATTCATTGATTTTATCCTACAAATCCTAAAAACAATTTTCACATCCTATTTTATTCCTTATATTTCATTTCATCCAAATATCAATTTCGTGACCACAACCATCGACCATTCGGATAATTTATGGATGTCATTTTTCTCTCTCTCTTAAGTACAACTGTGGTATAGTATTCGAATTTATAATTCTATTTTGAAATAAATACAACTAAATATTATAATATTGATTACAGTTTTCCATTTTGTATAGTATAGACAGGTAACTCAAGTATACTAGAACATTTTATATAGTGTTAAAGATTAGTAGGTGAATGCGCACTGACTTTATTGAATTGTTTTAAGTTTTCTATAGAAGAGAATGTATATGCACGAGATAGAATGCAGTTATATATAGAGGTAAGGACGAGTGTATCGTGAAACAGCATATAACCGACCATGACCTGTGTAGGTCGTTGAGCGAATGAATCTAGGTCAATTTAGAAAACCCTAAAGTTTGTGCATAATGTATAAGAGAAGAAAAATGCTTATTTTTTCCTTACTAAATACATACATTATCCGAGTTACCATATGTTTTATTAACATAGAGTCACAAATTTTCCATTTTAAATATATCTAAAATATTATCAACAAAATTTCATATTTTGTTTTTCATAATATTTGATTATATGATCCAATCTGGATATAATTAAAATCTGGTATTTTTTGAGGTGGTATGGAATTTTCCGAAATTATGGTGAATTCAAAATTTCATAAACCTTGAAATTTCAAATTTTCATATGTGTACCATATGTATCCCATTTCCCATATATATATATATATATATGAAGAAATGAAAATGGGTCATGGCCTATAGTGTTGTACATATTTGGGTCAAATTTAAACCCAAATAAATCCTCGATTTTGTTTATTGTGGGACATTTTTACTATAGCTTATAAGTTTCTCTCTTTGTATACATACTTCTTTTTTGCTTCCTAAAAACACCTTCTTCCTTTTTTTTCCACTTCATCATTAAGTACGACGGTTTATAGTTTTACAGAGTGTACAACTTTTTGTGGAGGAAATCAATTAGTTCTCAAAATGTTCCAAGAAAATTTACGATATACTTGTATACCATATAAGCTCATTGAAAATGTTTGTAAATAGATTGAATGTCGTAATTTAAAAACGATTGATTTCCAGGTTAATTATATAAGTACACTTTGTTCTTACATGAAATTTAGCTTTTTGTTTTTATAGAAATTCTAATACTACTTGAGAAATTAATCTAGTTTCTGTAATGCTTTATTTTTGTAATTAAAGCAAATTTATTTCTGTTTGAAAATAACGCAAAGAATGAACATTTTTAATTTCTTTTGCATTAGGCGCTCAGAAGTCCTTTAGTAGTTGTGACTATTTGTACCATGCAAATTTGAAAGGAAGAACTAGCTTTATTTTCGATAAATATAATACTTTTCGTTTAATGAACTAGGGACCGAAATTTTTATTAAACTTTTTCAATAAATTCCTTTTTAAAACGTTTCGAAGAACTTTTTCAAAAACGGTTGCCATAATTATAGTTTTTTGGAAGCTTTGTAAATTTCTTGTGAAAATTTATTTCTATTTGAGTTATAGTAGGTGCTTTTAGGTTAAATAGTTAAACACAAATAATTGGCATTGAAATTTAAAGGTTTTACAATTATAATATTTCGAATAACTGTTGTATTGTTTGAATAATATTTAGAATGTATAGAAAAGCTAAATTGAACGTATTTATAAGTACAGTGTGAAATGGTTAGACCTCGTTTCTCGAAGTTAATAAGGCTCTGGTACAAATCCATACTTAAAATAAAACTTTTGATTAAACTTAATTGTTTATCTCGTCTATGAAAGTCCTTATGATAGATCCGGTAGTAACCATCAGTGAGATTGTTTTATACATGGAAAACTTTAGTAACGTGATTGGATTAACCGATTTGATAAGTAGTCCAGATACATATATACAGTGTCCTGATTACCAGAGTCGACTATATATTATAAATTTTATCCAATGACTTGTTTTTTTACAGTTTAAATTACGATTGCATCGACGAATTTATGATGAATTAAGGAGATTTTTAATCACAATTGAAACTCAAGTAACATTGAAATTCTTACTAATATTGTTCCTAAAGAATTGCCAAATAACAGTACATTAATAGCACTTTTTAAATATGATAATATCAAAGAAGGTAGGAGAAATTTGTGATAGTCTTCAAGCGTATAGGAAGTTGTAGATTAAGAATATTGACAGAAAGTCGAGAATATACAATATAAAATCAAGACATAACTTATGTAATGGATTAATTATATTTTAATTAATCAATTAAAATTTGACTTTATACTAAATAACTATCAAAACTCCAATAATCATATCTCCAATATAAATTGTTATTAATTAATCGATTTAATCTAGTATGTTTGTAATTAATATTTTCCAAAAATATATAAAATATGTGCATTGAGCCACCACGAATTCATTAACTATAATTTCACCTCTCGCTTGATAGCGTTTTTGTTTTTTCATATTCGAAATACTATATCCTTTTTCCATATGATTTTAATAGAGTGTGGAAATACAAACTCTATCCATATAATATATACAAATAATTAGTATAATCCTCCATTTCAATCCATTCAAAAAATCAAACCTAAAACTAGCAAAAAATTTAACGATTTTTAACTGATATTTTCAATATTTATTTTAAAAATTTGTGATAGCTAATCGACTGTTCGTGTTGCAATTAAATTTCAGTTTCATATTGATTCAATAGATTGAATTTGAATTTAAAAATAAAAAAGCCCAAAAACAAAATACGATATCGGATTTTATTGATTTTAGAATTCGTATACTTTTTTCAGGATAAATCAGTGCCCATACAGGGATACATATTAATATCTAAAAATCCATATCATGGAAAATGAATTTCAATTAATTTTTATGTTTTTAATGAAAATAAACAAATATTTCGACAAATGAAAAAATTGTCTAGTTTTTAGCAAAACTTATGAAAATGATGAAAATAATTTTTACTTTCTCTGTATCTTTAACCTGATTAGATTTGGATTAATATTTATAGAATATATATGTGCCCAATTACTTTCTTTTACATACTGTTATATTCCTCGCTTTCCTATAGAATAGGAATAGGAAGTTCAACGATGGAAAAAATGCGAATTCCAAATTTTGATGTATTTGGTTTTAAATCTAATTTGATTTTAGAACATATCTAATATATCCGATTAGAGTAAATCAAGCCTTGTTGTTTTTCCTATTTAAAACGGAATCAGATAATAAAGCGAGTGCTAAATGAAATTTCACATTAAATTTTATTTCAGAAACCTTTTAATCTCTTACAGACTATAAAATCGGCTTAGAAATATCTAATTTAACTTTGCGTTAGTTTGATAGCCCTTTGCATTTTTCTTGGCAGAACCAATATCCTGTCATTGGGCGAAAAACCGAGACAAACCATTTCATACTTTTGAACTCACTGAAGTAAATTGTAACCTGATGGCGCAAGCTCAAGACATTACGGTGGACGGATTAAAAGTTTTGCAGCCAGGATTTATCAATTTTTACTAGATCAGCGTTATCATGATAAAACACAACACTTTTGCGATTCACCAATTCTGGAACATCGATTTCGATATGTTAAGATTCCGTTCGATAAATGACTTTATTTTGTCATTATCAATAACACAATGATTTTTGGGCCCATCCAATCGATACTAACTTGATTACTAATTTTTTTTTCTATATTAGAAATAATACTATCAAAATGCGAAAAGTTAACACTATATATAAGTATAGAAAAAGTTATGCTGAATCCACATTATTATTTTATTTAGTTTGATCAAGTTTTACAACTCATTTCTGTTAATATGGGTCCCCATACATAAAAACAATATTATAAATTGATAAAACAGTATATTTTCAGTTTTTTTTGTATTTTTCACATCACAAAGAAAATTGATATTCAAATTAAAAGGTGTAAAACCTCCAATCTCCATGAATCCGTGGCATTATGTTACATTTGTAAAATGGAAACAATATGCATACAAATGTTTTCACATATCATGTATTTTCTGATTCTACATTTGCCTTGTCCTACATTTATCCTTCTTTTCATATAAGGATTTTTTTTGGTTAGCTAATACACATATTCTGAAAAAAGGTCACTGTCTTTAATAATAGTGTAAAACACAAAAATTTCAAGTAAACGGGGCCCTTTCAATTTCAAAAGATATTTTTGATTAAAACTTCAAGCTTTATTCTTCTTTATTTTTGTAAAAGGACGACAACAATGACTTGTCTCTGTCGAATGTTGTTACAAAGAAACAATGTCATATGAAAATAATAGCGTACTGTCGATGTACTATATTGTATGTGGAGCTTATACTTATCATTGTTCTTTAATGGCAATGTTGTTACATCTTGTATTTTGTGTGGTAAAGTTTCTAATAAAAAGAAACAAAAATGCATGAGAATTGTATATTATTTATAAAAGAAAACATGAACAATGAAAATGTGTGTTAAAGAATAGCGAAATGTCCTTAAGAGTATATACAACATTGAAATGTTAAGGTTTTCTTCATTCGTATATACAATATTGCTTTTTTTTTATGTTTCACGTACATAAGTCATCTTAAGACATTTCCAGACGTTGATAATGAAACTACATAGAAAACGTATGCATATAAAATACATCCACCAAAATAATTAGTATAAGGAAATATTTTTAAAACTCTCATCGTAAAATTGTCTGTTCTTATAGCTTTTTATGTTCATGATACATTTGGGACGTGAAACATTCTATACAATGTTGCATTAAAACGTATCCATTCTTGGGTTTTGTTTATTTTTAAGACACACTATTTGATGAGTTTAGAAATCATCATGAAATAATCATAAAATTTCATTTTACATACTTAAATTGAAAACGGGGTTTCTATTATATAACAAATAGTTTTTAGTTCAATTCACAATTACTAAATTTATTTAAAAATTTCTATAAAAGAATTTTCAAAAATCAAAAATTTCCTATAAAAATCTGATTTTTCAGTCTGACATACGTACTAAGGAATTTTTTCCATTGCGAAGATAAAATCCACAATAGGCTTGAAAATTTGAATTTTCTTATATGGAAGAAAAATTCCACATAAAAAAACTTTCGAACAGGAAAATATTTCATATATACCAATCCGCAGAGAACAACAAAAAACCACAGAATATAAAGGATATATACGAACAATAAAATTCATATTGGAATTGACGCCACTTCCTGGATAACATCACGTCTAGACATAAAATTTTCATGTAGTATATAAAAATGATGTATAGTACCCAATGAAAAGCTTTTGGTTAATTTCATATTCAGTGTGCACATCATCATTCTTTCTTGTCATTTTCTTTTCTTTATCCATTTAGTTATTTGATTTTTTCCTTCGATTTTCATTGGATTTGAGCCTGATATGAAAATCGGGATTTTTTTTCCATTGAAAATCATTGAATCTATTTAACGCATCGTTTGACTGTGTATACTTTTTTCATTATTTCATATACTATATAACAGCACTATGAATCCAAGAAAAAAAATATGGTATTTCCAATGTTGAACGTGTTCCAAGAAGAATAGAAATTGTTGAAGATGATATTCTAAAGCTAGACGTTACTACAAAGGATCAAAGTCAAGGTTAAGCATATTATATGAATGAATGAATAAATAGGAAAATAGATAAATTAAAATTTTGTGATAGAATTTAGTTTTATTACAATTATAACGATGATCTGTTAGAAAATCTATTTGCCTAATAGTATATTAAATTTTCAAACGTTTCAATTTTCAATGTTTTGACGACTTATGGCTCCTTAGAAAGGGTGAATGTTTATTTCACTACTTTAGATATTATTTCCTAGATCGTATATGGCGGATCGTTATCTCAAGAGATATGTTTTAAATCAATCGAATAGTACTGTCTATTCTACAAGATCGCATATGAAATCAATTTGAATATACTTCGGAATTGGTTGCCCCATTTATAAGTGTGTTTGGATGAAATATAAAATAATCGGTATTAAATGGTTTTACAAATTATTACAAATAATTGTTGTATTTTGTTTAAATAATGTCAAATATATCAAAAAGGCAAAATAGATATCCTTATAAGTAAAATACAGAATCGTTGAGTAGTTTTACCTCGTGTCTAGAAAATGATGAGATCTCAGCTCAAATTCTGTTAATAGAAATGCTTATAACAGCTATTGTTACGTGCTACCCCTCTGGTTCGAATGTTATAGAATGATAACACTTTTTATTTATGTGAAATCGGTGTATAAACCCTATTTACAATTATTTCTGCGTTAAAAATTAGTCTTAAAAATATTTGTCTATCAGTTATTATTAATTTATACAAAATATATTTATGCACAATTTATTTACAATGGAAAACATTAATCTCAAGTAAAATTTTCAGTAACAGCTACTTATTCACATATCACCACCAGTAGCAGAAACGTGAAAGCGACAAACAATGGGTTAATTACTTATTACTTCACTAATTTATCAAATCACTTTAATATTTAACTAATGTAAACACTTTCGCTGTTTGATTTCAACTGTCTGTCTGATTATCACTGATCAAGTTCTGAAGTTGAAATGTGTCAATTCGGTGTTTCCACTTTATATACTCATCGTCCAAGTCCGAGAATATGCATGGAAACGTACTTCTAGAAACGTCAAGAAACTTATTTTTGGAATTTGCTGGAAGAGTCAAAACGACAATGTACCAACTTGTGTTTCGTTAGAATGTTTCGTGGTTTCCAGAACCATGAAATATTCTAATTTATTCTTTTTAATTGATAGTGTGTTACCCGTGTTGTGTTTTGAAAATAGAGTGCACTATTATACAACTTCTGATTTGGGGACCTTGATTAGAATCCCATTACTCTTTCAAACTGGCAGCAACTTAGTTCAGAAATGATTATAAAATATCTTTCACTTGAAGAGGCACCATCATTTTATACTATTATAATTTTGAAATTGGACTAATCCTTTATTTAGATACTATTAGAATAGACTGTATAATTATTATTCGTCGCCTCACAGCCTAATGGAAAATTTTCTTATGAATTACGATGTGATTTTCCAAAAACCAATTGTATCGTAAACTTTGAAAGTTTTCCAAGAAGAAAAAAAAGCGAGTATAATATTGAAAATATAAAAGACGATAACAATCCATTTAACTTAATTGAAACGAAATATGTTCTTGGTAAATTTATTTTCTAATTTATGTACAGTATTTATAAAGTCACAGTCAATTATGTTCACTTTCCGACTACCATTTTTGATGGGCCCCTAGTATTCTTTATCTCCAAGTAGTATCTCTATATATTTTTTTTTTTACCATAAATCATCTTTAAATATTATTATTTCTTTTTCTTTTTTATATCTTTTAATAAAGCTACTATCTCTTTAAAGTACCTAAACACTTTTCGAAAAGAATTTTGTATAATACACGGAAGAAAACTTTTATGTAGTTTTTTTTTTTTTTTCTTTAAAGAATTAGATTTAATGTTAATTACGGTCATGTCCAGGTAATAGTCATAAATCTTGATGTTCAAGCTTTTCTTTTTTGCTTTTTCCTCTACAACGACAACAATAACAAAATTCGGTTTTCATGAAAAAACATAAAAAAAAAATTTTTTTCTTCTTTCGAAACCCATTAAACGAAAACATATTTTTGTCTGAATCTTGGCCAAGTGTTTTACGTTAACAAGACTTTAAAGAAAAATGAGAATTTTCCAAGAGTCAATGTCCTTAAACACTTGTTCATTTTGCACTGTATTAATTCTAGAGTATTTATAAGTAGAAAAATTTGTTTAGCTTAATCGCATTGTTAGCAGGAAGAAGCAAAAAAAAAAAGATTAATTTTGAATAGAAAATCCGTTGATAGAATGATGAACAACCGACAAGAATTGTTTGTTCTTATTGAAAATGAAAAGAAAAGTTTTTGGTTAACGAAAAGTTATTTTCTTTTCGTGAAATTACAATATTACGAAAAAAAGGTTCAGTTACTTATAAAATCAAGAAAATTTTCAATTAATAATAAATTGAAAAATTTGTTTTGTTTTAAGAACCGTTCTCATCCTTTTCTTATTGTGGGACATATTTGAGTTATTTAGTGAAACCAAAAATATCCTTTTCAGTACGTACTTTAAGTTTAATCTAATCTACTTAGAAAATCTTTAAAGATAATATGAATTTAATGCTTCATAAATTGCATAAAAGACCTTGCAATTAATTGTCCTAAAATAATATTTTAAATCCTTGCGTACATGGATTTTGATTATATAGAAAATAATTTTTGGGTTTCAGCATAAATCTTTCAAATAATTAACCTTGAGTGAAAACGCTATAACAAATTTATTATAATAAAACCAGTTAGATTATGTTGAAAATTAAGATTTTTTAAGTTTGAACAATTGAACCCTTTTTCTAATCCTTGCCTAACATCACTTTTAAACTTTTATGTTTTGCAAAAAAAAAAAAAAAGAGAAAAAATATTCTCCTAATATATGAATTTAGTCCATTTTTCGGTAAAGGTCCTTTTCATTTAATATTCATAGATAAAAGATAACTAACAATTTATTTGATGTATATAATATATTATAATTGTTTGTTAACCAGAGATTATACTAAAAGTTCTCCTATTTTCCTTTCAAGATTTTATATCGTATCTAAATTTTATGTCTGGTAAAAAAAATATACGCAAAAAAAGAAACAGAACACTGTTCTATCTTTAGGCTTTAATGTTGATTTTCTGTGACCCACATTTCTTGTTAATCTAATCCCTATATAGAACCCTGTTTTGTCCTGTTTTATTCCCATTTCATGGATATCAAACACATATATGATATTATTCCATATAATATTATCCATTTTGAAGAAAATTAATTTTTTTTTTGCACTACCAGATTAGATAGAAACAAATTGTTGAATTATATAAGCACATACCTTATATATACATATATATAAGAAAACCATCTTGACCGAATTTTTTTCTGTTCATACTCCCTTAATCCCAAATAAGGAAAAGCCAACAAAAAAAGTACACATTAATTCACACTCCCTGAAATGGGGGGTGAAAAAGTATATAAATATATCCCAGACCTATTCAAGATATTCGGTTTGAATTCCTGATGTCCACTATGAGCCATATATGTTGAGTATATGGTTTGCTGTTTTTTTGAAAATCCATATAAGTGAATCATTAAGAAGTCCAGATTTTTTTTTTATTTTAGGGAATGTTTTTACCAATGTTAGGGACTTCTATTTATCCGTATGGAAGAAAATTTTGAGAAATAAGTGAATTAGTCTTTAGTAATAGTTTTTTAAAAAGACTCTTGAAATATGACAATATATTAGGTAGGAGTTTATATCCTCCATTGTATTTTATCCGATAATCATGTAGGAGTGTAGTAAATTAATGTCTTCATCATAAGATATTCGTATATAGCAACGGGAAGGCTGGCTTTAATTTATTATGAATAATTTTAGTATAGATATCACAGAATTTTAAGGTTTGGTAAGTAATGATATAACGTGAATAATACTAATAACATTTCTAACATCCATCTGGGGTTATAACCCTTTAATATAAAAATAGATTCTTTATAATATGAGAATAGTATTAAAAATGGATTTGCGTTTTTGGTGTTATATTATTAACCCAGGAGAGTCCTTCTAACCGAAGTTCAAAATACAGTATTTACATTGATTATATTTGTATATTATTATAAATTTATATTTAGGCTGGAATATACTATAGCTGGGGATATATGGAGATTATTGGCGATAATACTAAAAGCTTAAATATATATAGAATAGTTTTCCTATAATCTTTTTCTCTTATACTATGTTATATACTCATTTTAAAGATATTTTCTTATATAAACTCTTGGATTTTGTTTCCCATTAGTCCTCTTTAATAACGGTCAGATCTATTATTTAGATATGTATCTAATCTGACATAAACTTAAATTGTTACCCTGACATTGAAATTGAAATCATCATATCTTAAGGAAAGGTTTAAATTCACGAGATTTTTTTTCCTTAACAATTGTAATTTTAAGAAAATAAGAATATTACCGCCTTCAACCATCGTCGAAATTCAATTTCCTTGACCCATTTAACACTATGTAATCGACTGAACAATACTAACTATGCAAATTCTTAAAGTGAAAAATTTTCATTTCGTCTTTTGTTCTCTATCCAAGATTATAGTTTTGAGTAAATGACTTGAATGATATAACCCTAATTTGCATAAGATGCCTAAATGACAAATTTTTCGCTGTAGTAGTTTCTTTTAAAACGACAAATCGCATATCTCTTCTGACAATTGGACAAACAATTTTCAGATTTTACCCATCCGCAAATAATATAAGTACTAATTAGAGGAAATTTTTTTGAAGCAATAATCTTATATGATTAAGGAAAAAATTGGAAGCGATTTATTTATTTAAATATTTTCTTTTTGTGGAAAAAAAAGGAAAACGAATTCGGATATAATTTTAAATAAAAATTACTTTCAATTGAAATAGAAATTGTAATCCTAAAACAAAAGGATTCTGGTAAATAGGTTTTCTTATTTTATGATTTCCTTCCACCAATAAAAAAAAAGAAACTAAAGATTTATCCGATTTCTGACCATGAAAAGGACATCTAAATCTGTTCGAGGTTATATATTTTGCATTGTAATGAAAATAATCAGGCTTAATGCGAAGTATAATAAAATAATATTATCTTTACAAGGATTTCGTCTCAATTATTCGACCAGTATAGTGCGTACATTAAATGTTAAAGTAGATCTCAAATCTTGACAAGGTTAAACTTCCAGATAATAGTATGTGTGTTCATGATTTAATTTTCATGACTCTAAAAATTCATATTTGATGGAATTTTTCGAATATTTTATTCTAGACTTTATCGTTCAGAGATTTCTGATCCGCAATCAATCGGAAAGCATATTTTTTTTTTTTTTTTTGGTTCAACTTTAACCTTCATAGGCGACAGCAAAATTAATGAAACATTATACAAGGATATCCAATATTGTGATTCATATCATCCCATTTATTATTCTTGTTTTTTGGTATATTAAAAAAAGGACATTTTTTTTGGGTAATTATTAAAAATTTAAATCGATTAAAGTTATTATTTGTTTTCGATATTTCATGATTGATTTCAATTTACCAATCATTGAAATAGTTTATACTAGAATCGGAAATAATGTACCAAATGAAATCAGAGCTTTTCATTCCGGTTAACGATTATGTTCACAACGTTTTCTGTTCCGGTTTTCTTTTCTTCTTTTCACTCCAGCTCAGATTAATAACTTGATACTAGTGGTTTTTGAAATTGTTTTTATGCACTTTTCCTTATTTTCACGTTACCATAGATTAGTATACCTAGATTTCCAAGCCAAATGAGCAGCATGATGTTCAGTATTGTTGTTGTATGAGAACTTTAAGAAGAATGTATGAAAACAAGTTTAATGTGAAAGAAAGGGATATCGCGGTACAAAAAGAACCAATTGAATGCACAGTCGTTGGAAATCTTTATTATTAGTCTATGACGTGTCCTTATTATTTTTTTAATATTCTAATTTAGATTATTAAGGCAATCATTACCTGTACGGAAGTACAAGGTACCAGAAAACATATGGTACTTACAACATCTGCCGAAATTAACTTTGGAATTGCTTGGACATTTGCCACCATAGAGATATATTAATAGAGTGCTGATAATAATTTTCTATCTCCCTTGTTCCGACTGTGGAAAATTTGTAAACAACAATAATGTAAGTTTGTAATGCTTTATTGAGAAAACATTAAGTTAAATGAAATTATGGAAATTTTAATATTTGATTAAACGCAAATTCTTAGATTCCCAAACTTGAAAACATTTAGGCAAACGAGAGACAACATAGTTTCTTATGGGAATAATATCTACTCAATCTCATTGCTTGTCGTTACTAGATAATGTTGTGCATATATTTTTTTTAACATACCGGTTCCGGTTAATTTTTTTTTCTTTATTTCGGTTCGGTTCCGGTTTTAGTTTTCTTTAAAAAAGGCGGTGAATTCAAATTTTCGATTTTCATTTTGGTTCCGTTTTCCATTTCTCCTCGAAATGCTAACAAAAAAAAAACGGCGACTAATAAACTGCCTTCTCTAAACATAATGATGACACTAAATTTAGAAATAATCTTACTATTTTATGGCTTTAGTAGTAGTCCTTATACACACATTAAAAGGATCACATTCTTTTTGAAAAACTTGGTACTTGTACTTCTATGCTTTCTACTTGATTAAAATAATAAAATTGATTTTTAAAACATAAACTAAAATTGGAGTGTATCAACCAATGATTTTATTTCCGCCAATTATCCTTCAACTATCGGTCAAATTTAAGTCTAGACCGTTTGGATTCCAGGAACAACACGGAAAAATTTAATATTATAATTTTTGAGAATTTATGATATTAAATTAAAAATGAAATTATTATTAAATTTTTAATTGATTATTTAATTAACACTTTATAATATATGTTATTGATGATTTGTTATTTTTTTCTTATTTTTTTTTTAGCTTGGATGCTTGGTTGGTTGATGTGTAAAACAGTGCCATATATTCAAGGTGTATCAGTGGCGGCCTCCGTTTATAGCTTAATAGCCGTCTCACTTGACAGGTAAGTTATGTAATAAAAAAAAAAACAAAATTTCATCTCTCTGAAAAATGTTTACAGCATATAAATTTTCAATGTTAATTGCAAATGTTGACCAAAAATGGGCAGACGCATAAAAATCGCGAAAAAAGAAAACATAAAAATCCAATATATTAAGTTGTTATGAGAGTGTATATTTTTATGTATGATTTTTATAACTTGATTTAAATGGTCGTATATATTTTTTTTAAAAACATATAAGTAAAAATTCAATTACATAAAAGTGTAAAATGTATAGTTTTTAGAGATGAGGTCAGTTTACACTTAACGCGATTTTTTCATCACACTTTTAAACTATATAAAGTACCATATAAAGGATGTCACAATAAGAGCATCGGATTTATTTCGCATAAATTGAACTATCTCGGATATTCTGGGTTCTACAGATAAAATGCATATCACATTTAATGGAAAATTTAATTACGAATTAAATGGAATTATACCGTTTTAAAAATAATCCTTTTTGTGACAGGAAATCCGAAAATTCTCTTGTATGTGAAATATGCGTTTATCTCGTGTATTCTATAAGTTCTATACCTTCTTAGTGTAGTGTTCCATGACGAATAATCGCAATGTGTCTACATGACAGCTGTCAAAATTTCGGTACTATTGTTACCAGCCGTATGCTAACGTCACTATTTTCATACAGTTTTACTAATCTTAAATCTATACTTCTTCTTTATGGTTGGCGGGCAACTAACCACCGGGACTCCTGGAGAACTGCACCAGCTATGTCTCAATCCTGTAACACACATCACTTGCGCGCAACTATACTTTTCGAAGATTACTGACTAAAGACTGAATCGCAAGCGCAAAGTATATATAAACTAACCAGTTTCTGTATGACCAGAACACGAAGTGTATTCTACCCCGACGGTAAGTTGGCTTAAAGCAGAAACGTTTACTTTTTCCTCCAGTCAGAGCTTTCAACTCTTCTTATTTTTGTCGCTGTTAGTCCTACCAATCTATTTAAATTCCGTACACCCTGTATTTAAATTTGGGTTAGCTATTTCTTTTTAGCGCCATAATAAATCAATTCAATTCAATTTTAATTGATATTTGTTTAACAGCAAGTATATGTAAATTACTTAAGTTATATACATTTTGTTGAATAATTAAATTGTACTTAATAGTTTAATATAGTTTAATTTAATTAAATTTTTATTCATATTATGGTGAAAGTATGCTTTAGCTTAGTGTATTTATATAAATTTACATAATATATTCAATTTACTTGAAATTTAAAAGCATAACCAGTATTATAAATACATTTTGAAAAAAGCTCTAATATTAATATTTTACACGTGATTTTTTATTGAGATGAATGTCAATAGGAATTAATATTAGTTTGACCATAACGATAATTATTTAAATAATTAGAATATAAGATTCAGAGTGGTTCTGTTATTATCATTTTAATACTATTATATATACTATTATCACTATTATCAAAGCTTATAAAATTTAAATAGAAAACATGTATCTAATTTTAAAAACGCAATTCTTTTCCTAACTAAAATTTAATAACATACTAACATACTATCGAATTCTGTAACATTTTGTTATTATAGCGTTTTATTAATGGTTACAAAAAAAATTGATTTAGGCATACTACGTTGGATACCAGGCGTCCGTATATAACGAATATTAATAACAATATGTTTTTCTAAAGCTCAATTTTTTGGCGCTCATCAATTTATCATCTAAGACTATAGAATCGATTTTTTTTTTTTCTTATTTCTTTCTTATTTCATATAGTAATATATTTATACGAGAAATTTATCGTAAATATTTATTTAATGACAACGACTATATAGGCGAATTTTAGTCAAGGTAATATGAAAAATATCTTACAAGAATATTATTTAAAAAAAACTCAATTTATTTCCCGTGTCTTTAAGATGAGGTCAAATTGATCAAGAATACTTGAAGGTGTGCCTTTTATGGAAACATTAAAGACTAGTTACGTGCAACGAATCTTATCAGTTTATATCTTATAATTATTTTGTAATTATTATGATAATCAATAAATAAATCATTTTTAAGAAAGTTAAAAGAATATTACTAAAGATTATAATAAAATCGTGTGGTTATAAAATCATTGAACTTTTTCGAATTAATTAGATTGTAAATTGTAGATGTTTTAGTCTCAGTGCTGGAATTGATTTGTAAGCTGATTTAGAGTTTCTAAATTTTGATCTATAACTATTTCTTTTTACACAATAATTATGGAACGATAGCATCGTGTAATAAATTAAGTAATGTTTAATTTATGACGAAATTTCTGTACAAATAAATCCAGAAAGTTTTGTAGTTTTTTTGGTTATGGTTTTTCGGATTTAACTGGAAAATTTGTGAACTAATTTTGTTTAAATTAATTATATAGGTTAACTACATAAATAGACGGTTAAATTTCAGTCAAATCGGTCTAAGGATAGTAGAGAAAGAAATAATCCTACGAGAAAATAACCCTCTTGGTATAGCTTTTTTGATGTACGTTAAAAACTAATACACCGATTTGAATATTATTTGCAGATTAGACTTATGCTATCAGGGTCTAGGTTACCTGTAAATTAGAAGAAATTTTGAAAAGAAGACGCAAAGTTATGAAGAAAAAACCTTGAAATAATGTTAGTTTTGACAGTTTTCCTGTCGCATTTCTACCATAGGGCATACAAAAATCGGATACAGGCCAATTTTTAGTTACTATATATTTGATTTATAATTTCGTTTCCCGTCGTCCTATTTTCCTCACCAAAGCGAGTTAGGGAATGATAAACCTCTATGATAAATTTCTTAAACTCAAACAACTTATTTGTGTATAAAGACGTATTAAACTTCTAATTCTGTACACAGCTAGTATATCTTGAGATCATTCTTCGTTGATTATTTCTAAGCCTTAGACTCAAAAAAATCTCAAAGCCTAGTTCTGGTAACTGGATTTTTGGTAGTGATAAATGGATTTTTTGTTGTAATAACTGAATTTTAGCTGTGAGAACTGAAAATACAATTGTGAGAACTGAAAAATCAGTTGTGAACTTTCGACAACTGAAATTTAGCTCTCACAACTGAGTTTTCATATCTCACAACTAAAATTCAGCTGTCAGAACTAGTCAAAAGCTTTGTGATTTTTCTGTTTGTACAAATGTAATGACAAAGTTAATATACCTTTTTGTATACTCCAATAGGACAGTAAAACAAAATCGTACAAGAATTAACGTATCTAAAGGTGGTCCGGTTTGACTGTTCTTTACTGGTTTTTACTTTTTAGTGAAATCTACTTAGAAAAATATCACTTTTCATATTCAAAAGAAATCCATATAAAATCAATATTATTTGAAAAGGCGAATATTAAAGATTTTGGTTCCCAGTTATAGTATTTCCTATAAAATAAAACAACAAAAAATAACCAAATTTGTTTTTCATCCCTTTTTTTCACAAGAGCTCATCATTTTCCCATCAAATTTTATAATAATGCTATTTCACCTTTGATCCATATGCTAACATGTAAATTTGATTGTTCTGAATTGAATCGTATAATTCGTTTAATGGAACCCAACGATCAAGTATATCCTTTCAATCGATTAAGTGTACTTTTTTTTCGATAAGATTGAAAATATACTATACACACATATAAGGACTATGGGAAAAGAATTAAGTAGTAAAATATCATCCGGTGTATAACAAAGGTTTTGTTTTTGTACTTTCTTTTGAATATTTGAAAAAAGGTATTTTCATTTTACGTTTTGATAACACACCATGATGAAGGCCACCAAAGGATGTGTATAGAAACATATATTCACTATAAAACCAGATATCATATACATATATTAGGATAATGCAATAAAAGTTGTTTTTTCCACTTCTACAAGTATATATTCTTTTCCCATCGAGTTTGAAACGCTTTTATGATTTTGAATTTTCATGTTCAGTTATTGATAAAACTCCTTTCGATAATATTGTACTTTATTCGTATATGTTGTAAGGATTTGAAAATTTTTGATAACATAAAAATATGAAAACTCAGTCCATGTTAGGGAGTATCAAAATTGATATGATATGCGGTTTTTTTTTTCAATAGGCAAAAGGCATTTTGAATACAATCGAATTTTACCATTTCAATTTATTGTTACAATATTTATTTTTAGGGAATAATCTTTGATTTCGACTCACCTCGACCTACATTTTTCCAAGAAAATTTGTTTTGATGATTTATACAAAATCCCCAGAAATACAATGTTTTTCGACCAAAAAAAAAGAAAATTTATTTACACAAAATTCTAGTAAATAAGAAAATTCTGTAAATAACAAATAATTCATAAAAATATCCCCGAAAAGAAAATTTATTTTAAAATATCAAATGATTTATATTTTATGCATTTTCTATATGAAATAATCTGATATAAATTTCTATAATATACTCAAAAAAGCACAGGGTGTATTTATCGATGCTGGCTGTATAGCGGAGTTAAATAGATTTGAATGTTCGTTGTAAGAAAAAGCGTCATTAAAAAAAGATTCCAACACCTACAATATTACAATTCAGAAACCATTATCAACTTTTAGATATGAGTTCCATACATTAAATAACCGAAACCATTCTCAAATTAAGGAAGCACTTCCATAAAACTTAGTATTCTATAAAGATCTGACACTTAAAATTTTTACTTTAAATAGCACAATACAAGCATGAATAATTTTTAGGGAGCTATTAGGCACATTCTATTTATCACTTATTCCGAAGCAAAACACATTTTAATGCCCTATGGTATTTCCTATCAGTCCGACCGTCCGTTTGTATACAAGATAACTCAAAAAAAGTTATCCGATTTTGATGAAATTTACAATGTGAGTTGCTTATTCCTCAGCTTGATTTGGTATTGCATTTCAGTAAAATCGATCCATGGGGAGCAAAATTATAAAGGAAACACCAGGGCGACCAGAAAGTTTTATCGATTTTTTGTTCATGGTTTTTCATATTTAATTGAAAATTTGTGAACCAATTGTTTAAATTAATTATATAGGTTAACTACATAAATAAGCGATATCATGTCAAATTTCACTCAAATCGGTCCAAGGATAGTGGAGAAAGAAATAATCTTAGGAGGAAATAATCCTCTTCATATAGTTTTTTTGATGTAATTTAAAAACTAATACACCAATTTGAATAAAATTTGCAGATTAGACTTATGCTATCACGGTATGGGTTACTTATAAATTAGAAGAAATTTTGAATAGAGGAAACAAAGTTATAAAGAAAAATCCTTGAAATAATGTTAGTTTTGACAGTTTTTCTCTCTCATTTCTACCATAGGGCATCAAAAAATCGGCTATAGGCCAATTTTCAGTTACAATATGTTTACTACATTTTTATATTTAAAACCACAAGTCCAAAGATAATTTAAAATTTGTTCGTTATTTTTGTTTCTTTTCTTCAGGTGTAGAATATGGTTTGTGTCCAAATTCCTTGTAATTTTAAAAGTAATGATCTGAATAATGTAACTATTGCTGATATTACAGCTGATATTGATATTTAGCTATAAAAAGCAGAAAGGCAGGAATGCTATCATGGTTGTTAATAATTTGAATTGAAACCTAAGTCTGCTTCTGCCATGTTCTCACCCAGAAACTCAGTCCTATTAAGTTAATTGCTTCGAAAAGTCATTACTTCCATTTCTAATGAACATTTTGTTCAACATACCACATCTGTGTAATATTTGCTGATAGCACGAAATTATTCTATGTTATTGCGAATCATATTTTATATGCCCACTATAGTCAATGTATTAACATATTTTCTTTTATTAAAACATTAATATGATGTATATAGTATTTCTGGATCTAACTTTTATCAGCCAATTTATAGACATCCTTCTGAATCGAATATTCATGAAACAATTGTTTCTATACCATCAAATATTAAATTCAATCTAATTATAGTCAGAAAGCGAAAATTCTATTAACTTATTTAATATATTTGAAAAGAATTGATCTTAAAGGTCATATTAAAGTGACTTTACTTCCGTCTTATTAAAATAGTGAACGTCTCTTTAGTTCATATATTTAGAAGTATTATTGAAACACCTTCTATGGATATATTATGAAATAAATAAAATGAAATAAGACCGCTAACAGCAATCCTCTGATGGTATATAATAAATCAAAAAATCCACTGGATATGGCAGTCGTATATACAATGATTTATCTGCGATATATCGTATTATCCGACTTTATATTATTGACAGAACATTCTTCAATAGTAGTGTATAAAAATGTTGTTTTTCTTTGCTCTATATTTTAAAAGTTGAAATTGAAAGACATTTTCCTTATCATATTTCTTTATATTACGATTTTCTGGAAAAATCTTTCTTTTTCAAGATAAATTTCAACAAATTCTTGTGATAATAAAAATTCTAAAGGACCTTGTGGTGATTTTATAAATTAAAATTTTGTATATATTTCACAACCAAAAAAAACAGGAAGAAAAAACAGAAACGAACCAAATGTCAGTTCCTTGGAGAAAATATCGTTTTAATGTTTTACTGGTTTCGATTTTTTTCTTTGTAGGACTTTTAAATTTCTTGATTTTATCCGAACATAAGTTCTTAAGTAAATAATTTCCGTATGACATTCACTTCGAAAATTCTATGAACTCTTAAAATATATATTTCTCAAACTTTGAAATATAAAATTTTAAAGGAAAATGATGATTTTGAAAAAGTACATTTTAGTATAAAAGATAAGTATTAGAAATGACGGAAACTTTCTGATTTAAATTGAACAATAAATCAATTCCTATTAAATATATCCTTTTTTCTTCTTTTCATGTTATAAATTCTGAAGAAAAGTCAATCCGGAAATCTTTAATAAATAATTTGTTTTTATCTATTTTATTATCAAAAAGGTGTTTCGTATAGTCTCAAATGGAAAATTCTCTCTTTTCTAGGAAATCGAATTGAATTTGATTTCCAAAGAATTTATCGAAATTTTTCTGAAAAGCCATAAATAATGATTTATTTTTTCAACATGAAAGTGTTTCGACGAGTTTTCCTGTTTTCTTTTTTGGGAAAATAATTATTTTATTTTTGTTGAACTAAAGTTCTAAGACAAAATATCTATAATTAAAATGTCGAATTCTTGTTAAATGATATCATGGGACCGATCAATTCTAATATCCTAATGAGAAGTTTAAGGGATTAATTATAATTTTCATTTCTTATATGAATCTGAAACTGTGTACATGAACACGATGAACATGGTGGATTCTATAAAAGTCTTCTTTAACCAAAAAATAAATAAAAGGAAAGAATATAAATTTGTTAGGAGGTTTATATCTATTCTCTTGAGTAAACAGAAAAAATGAAAGAAAACTTTATAAAATCTTAATTATGATACGATGAAGAAGTATGTTCTACAAGTAAACAAAAAAAAACATGTATTTTTGTAGGAAGTTAAAAGTTTATTAAATATTATTATATTTCTTCCTATATTCACCAAATAAAATCACATTTTATGATTAAATTAATCTTCTGAGACGTTATATCGACATTAAATTCATGGACGAAATCAATGATCTGGACAATTTGTGAATTTGGTTTTTATTACTACAAAAAAAAGGTATAGCATATAGAGTTCAATAACTACTCCTTATCACGAATATAAGGTCAACGAAATCTGTAACCGTTTTTTTGATCCTTCGACAATATAGTTTAATACTTTTAAGAATAATCTTATACAACAAAAAAAAAAAAAAAACGATTTTGTAGCCTGAAAAAAATTGAATAACATAAAAGTCCCCAATCACTTTATTTCTACACTATAAGTTTTTTCTTTTTGTTCATGAAAAGATTTATTATACGACAAGTTATATTTTTCGTAAAATTATATTTTACTTTAATCTTAATCTTACGCCTGATGAATGGACCCCGACCCTATTCAGGTCTATAAATGCAAGAAAAATACATATATACTGACTTAAAATCGGTCTATAGCCGATTTTTTGATGCCCTATGGTAGAAATGGGACAGAAAAACAGCCAAAACTAAGAAGATTTCAACGTTTCATAACTCTGTTTCTCCTTTTCAAAATTTGATCTAATTGGCAGGTAGCCTAGGGCCTAATAACATCTTTCGCAAATTTTATTGAAATCGATACATTAGTTACTGAATTACACCAAAAAATGTTATGAAAAATCTTATTTTTTCCTATGACTATCCTCCACAATTCTTAGACTGATTTTACTGAAATTTAACATATTGTCGCCTACTTTTGTAGTCAACGTATGTAAATAATTTAAACAAAATTGCTTCACAAAATTTTCCTATTTAATCTGAAAAATCTTATAAAAAACGACAAAACTTCCTGGTTACTCTGGTTTTTCCTTAATAACTTCACTTTCATTCAGGCGATTTTGCTGGAATGCAATACCAAATGGAGTTAAGGAATAACCAACTCACACTGTTAATCAAAATCGGATAATGCGTTTTTAGTTATCTTGTATACAGACGGGCGGACAGACGGACATGTAAAGTCAATATAACTTTTGATTCTATACACATCTATAGCCTTGAAACCCTTCCTGGATGATTATGTCTATGCGTTACAAATGGAGTAACAAAACCAATATACCATCTGGTAGTACCTACCATAGGACATAACAAAGTAATTTATAGTTATGGACATTCAATTTTTAGGTACAAATTTTCATGATTACGTTTGAATACATTTTCATGTTCGGTGAGCTATGAAAATTCTATGGGAAAATCTTAAATCTTTATATTATAGGAAATCTATTAAGAATGAACGAAGGTCAAGAGTTACTGACCGAAACTGAAATAATTTCTTGTTTGAATGTTTAGATGACATTGTCAAGAGAAATTAACGAAGTACGATTGAAGATCTTAACTAGTATACTGTCAGGAACTGTTGGATTTTTTTTTTGTTTTTGCTAACTTTTTTCTTTGCCAACAATGAATTAGAAATGTCATGGCATCTAGTAGTTTTCATTCAAGAAGTTCAAGTGCAATCTTAACATTATATCGCTCAGAGGTCATTTTATACCCAATTCATTTAATAGACATGAAAAAAAAGATACTGTATTTTTGTGTATTTTTCGTTTAGTTTTTGGTAAAAGATTCCTTCATTTAGATTTCAGTTGTGGTTTCATTTCAAGTTGAAAAGTCTCATTAAGACTATTTTCTTCTGTATACGATATTTTGTCATTCGAAGAAATTATTAATTAATTTTTGTTTGTCTAGAAAAACGTTAAAAGTATTAATAGATTGCTATTCGAAAAATATAATCAAAGATATAAATAAAATGAATTGATTTACAATTTGTAGAATAAAAAGAAAGTTGATATTATGCGGGTGGTGATGATAGAGTACACGAGTTTTCTAAATCCAACCACATAAAAAGGAAGATAGTATGGTATACGATTTTAATCGGTACTTTGCTGTTCATTTAGAAATTCTTCAAAGAAAATTCCTAGATTTGATTTCATTTAGAAACCGATTAATGGTCTTCTTTAAACTTTTGATTTAATCGTTGGTGAAGTACACACTTTGTAAGAAGATTTCTTAATTCTTTGGGCTTCTACGATTACGTTTTGATTAAATTAAATTCAATAATACTTCCATGTACAAAAATTACTGACGTAAAAATTTATAGAAAATTCAATGACCAATTTCTTCTATATTACTTATTTCCAACACTTTCTTCTTTAGAACCAACTATATGCAGATTCTAAATCCCTGATGGAGATTGAAACTATTGATCATATTAAAAAATATGATTTACTAAAAATATTAATGAGTTTAAGATGGAATTGTTTTAAGGATAATTTTTAAATAATGGAAAATTTAAAAAAAACATCTCACATATTTAAAATTCATAATTCATCCTCATTAAATTTTAAAACTTCATACAAGTGATTAAAGTAAAAAAGCCAAAAAAAAAAATTTTAATTAATTTCCATAAATCATTTTCGATACACAAAATGTATATAAAGATAAATTTAATAATATTTTGTGCACACGTAGTCATGCATCCTATGTATGTCAAATTTCTTAAAATTACCAACAATTCCTGACTTTATTTTTCCTTTTCATAATTCATTAAAACATATATCAATTCAGAAATGTAATTAGTTTTCAAGATTCTCTGAAAATTGCTCAAATTTCAAGATTTCTTCAAACTTAAACTGCAACACGATTCAATTTAATTTCGTTAAAAGTTTTCAATTGAAAACTTTCACGGTCGTTAGATACATTGGGTTGCTTTTTTTCAAAATTATAATTATTTTCCGACAATTGAGGATGTTTATAACAGATTGCACTGAAAGAAAATTTTGGAAATCAACTTATTGTATAAAGTTGCAATAATAAAATAAGAGTAACATACATTTTGTAGCTAAAACTTGGTATTTACCGATATAAATACCAATCTATCTGCCGCCTCTTCTCTCGTTAAAATTTCTCGGATTATGTGTCCGATTCCACGGAAGGGTTCTGGATCTATGTATGAAAGGCATTCCCGCGCCTTGTCTGGCCAGTTTGTCGGCTTTTTCGTTACTCTCGATACTCATGTGCCCTGGTATCCAATACAGGATACATCTAAGATTTGATCAAAATTAAGAGTGCCCATAAAGTTAAATTTTCTAAAAATATTAATCATATCCTGAAATTTTCTTATTTTTTTGAGTGTAGATTGCAATAACATCCAAAAAAGTTACTCTAAAACAGAAAATGAAAATGAAAATTGCTTGTTTTACCATTAAATTAGTTTGTGGCAATATAATTCCCCATCAATTGTTAAAATTTCTATAAGCATTTAGAACAGTCCATCAGATTGAAATGTAGTTTAATGTTTAACTTATTTTCATACATGTTGTAGAAAGATTAAATATGTTTTCCTCATTTTTGATGTTTTGTGTATTTATTCGACTTTATTTAATAACATAAATGAAATTAAATGAGTAATTTATGTAAATAAAGTTTCGAAACGTTCATACAAAGCATAAAAAAAGCATACCAGATTTAGGGGTTGATTCGTTTTGTTATTTATATGTGACATAATTTTCACATGAAATTGTACATTTTGTATATTGTTCTATACAAATGCAGTTCGTGTACTACATAATGAGTTCTTGGTACCACAATTGATCCACAACAAAAGAAGAAACGTTTTATACGTCTTTTGTGTTATTTTAAGACTAGTATGAAAGAGTTATAAAAAGAGATGAATCTTTAAAGCAAATGAAGATATAAATCTTAAGAAATTCTCCACAATTTTCATCTTCGAAATATGGATTTAATAAAATTTTGGAACTATGAAAAGCAATGATAGTAATTTGATTTTCTGGCAAGTGCTACCAAATAATGCTCATCAAATATTGCTCTTGATTGAATATAGATCATATTTAATTATTCTTTCATTATTTCAATTTAAATGTTAAGAATTTCAATACAAATTTTCAATACTTTACTTGAATTCCGATTTTCTTTCATAGTTAATGAGAAAATGCAACTTAAGTATTGCGTATAAGAAAGTAAAATGATTTTACATACCATACTATAGAGATACTTTATTTCAGTATTCATTACAGAGAATATGGCACTTTTGCCTAGAGCACTACTCCTTATCCGAGCAATTTAATTTTTTTTTTAATTACATCGGAAGAAAAACTGATAGCAAAGAAAAATTCTATTTGAAAACTAGAATGTTTTTACAGAAAATTAAGATTAAGATTTGAAATATCAAAGAATTCCATTTGAATTTGAAGATAATTGAGAAAAGTCAAAGGGAATTTATATATATATATAAATCCATAACATGGTAAAGTATTTTCTAAGAAAGAAAATAATTCTTTCAGTACTATGCATTACATTTGATATCCATACGTAATTTTGGATAAAATGTGCCAAGTACAAATGCATTCTCGAAGATTCTTTCTCCATTTTTTATTTCAAAATTTCTTCTTGTATAAATGAAAAAATACCTTCTCAAAAACGACGTAAAGAAAGAAAAATCATCTTCAAAAATAATTTTCTATACCAGATATTCTTCATTCGCACTTTGTTAACTAAATCTAAATCAACATATAGTATACTACCATTCTAAGAGTGAAAAACTTCAGGAAGAAAAGTGATAGATATCGTCGTGAGAAAATTATTTTCAACTTTTCAGCTTTTCTATCAATTTGAGAGTGAAAAATAATGTATTTCAATGTACTATAAGCAATTCAAAAGCTTCTTTAAAAATAAATCCATTTCAATTTATGTGCGGGTGGGATCACATAGATCCTTTTTTTCATTAGGCTTTCACAGTATTATTTCAAAGTTTTACCAACGTTTTTGTTCACATTTGATTACATTACATTTGCTTTCACTATTTCTATACTTTCGAAGGAAAACTTTAATCCAAACAAACAGGATTTCTTTAATAAATTTGATTTTTCCTAGTTATATGTTATAGAATTAGATTAATATAAATTAATAAGTAACTGCTTAATTATAATTTCACTTTGAATACTTTTCCTATCCTGAGACTCTACGCACTGAGGCAGAGTCTTCAATTATTCAACCAATTCAGTATCATTGTCACTGTTGTTCAATATTCATTATTATAAGTCGAAAGTGTAACGACAAATCTGAATTACTAGAATAAGATAGAGCAATATTAGTAGTTTTGACGCTTCTTTCTCAAAGTTAATTCATTGAACTATAGATTTCTTAACTACGAGTCCTATTCCTATCATAGGACATCCAAAAATGAGTCATAGGACGGTTTTACTATAAGTTACTATATGTTTTTTCTCTAAAGTACAGAATTTGAATATTTGAATTTACATTCAGATCGAATTAACAGAAAAACTCATTAGAAAAGTAAAGAAGATTTTGCATGACCATATAAAACCCAATCATTAAAAATCCATCGAATAACTAACTCTAAAATTAATTATTACATTAATTTTAATGGCGTGTTATAATATAATTTTGCTTAAAAACAAAAATTAGAACTGGAAAGAAATGAATTGGGTTAGTATATAATTATTTTTATGCTTCAAGACCCATTAATAAATTCCACAAATCATTTTTTCAATAAAATATGCAATAATAATCTTCTATATATTCCAAAAATGTTCTACCACCCCCGAAATATAGGGTTGTTTTATTTATGGGTATTTATGGTACCCTTTTGGTTAGGTCAGTTATTTTGTCGTGTCAGTTGTTATTTGTTGTCGGAATTGACCTCTAATAATTATTTGTATTTTTGATTAATGTATTCCAGAAATTTCCATATATTTTGTTGGGGAATGAATAATCAAATAAAAATTATTATGTATAAATTTCTAATTTTCGTGTCATGCAATTTCGTATAAAAATCCCATTCATATTTATAAGGCTCTTAGTAAGGCGATATGAAACACTTCATTATCTTGTAAACGATATGCATATATTTTCTGTGATTTAAAAATTATATACCTTAATATACCTATACCTAAAACCCTTTATTTTCTTGCCAATAATACTTTTTATTATATGTGACTTGATCGTGATTTAATTTAGCCCAAGAATCACAGAAGTTAGAAGAAAGTCCTAGTTCCTGGGTCCTAATTCCAAGCAAATAAAATCTATATATAAATTTATCGAAAGGACACAAAATATTTAATATTTTAAATTATGCAACTTTAAAGTTTTATAAGTCATTTACAACTGGGTATTGGTTAAATTGACGTTTATTAACACAGAATTAACCCTGCTCGTCAAAAGATGAATTCTTACAATATTTTAAAGTTTTTCTAGTAGTTATATTGCCGGGTTATATTGTATGAAACTAATAACGGTTAAGCAACTTTATTAAGTTGATGATAACTGGATACGAACTAGGATTTTTTGTCGGAGTAAGACTTAACTTATTCGAGTAAATGTCTAGTTTCGTTATAAAAAAGTCAGTAGATCAATTAAGTAACTTTTGTATAGCACAAAACAATTATACCAAACTATTTATCCCTTATTTTAATCGAAATAAAACAATTATAGTCTTACACCATTATTATGGGAGCCTCTTGTTTACATTTCACTGCCTATACTAATCCTAGATTGAATATCTGATCCCCATATTAACATCTCATATTTGTATCAATCTCTATTCCTAGTGCTATAGTAAATCATTGTACACTTAATAGTCGATCGTTATCAAGTAGGGATCTTATCTAAATTAGCCGTGCCTCCAATAATCATTCTACATGCCTTATACGTATACAGTTGAACTTATCTCGACAAGAGATTGTGAAGAAAAATGAAAGATATATTGATATATCTTCAGTTTTGGGGAGCGAAGACGAAATAATTGTTTTTTTGATAGATTAACTATTATGAAATAAGTTCATATCTTTCAAATTAATTGAGATTTAATTAATAAACACCGACTCAGTATTGTACTTTGCATAGAAATATGTGCTTAATATGGATCAAGTTGTATACTATTCAAATATATATCAATATTCTCTATGAAAAAAAAAGTAACAAATCGATAATGTTCTTCGTATTCCGCCCATATTTCTGAATAGAGAGACTCAAGAATGGGTAAACGTAGTATATAGAACAATACCTGACTTGTAATTATGTACTATACCGATATAGTACAGGAGTTTAACATATTTTTCATATAACAATATTAAATAAAAATGTATCATAAAATCAATATTACATGATTCCAAAGAAAATATATTTCTTTAAATGAAATTATAGACAAATTTCAATTATTGTTAATAAATTTTATTTCTGCTATTCCACTATTTCCAACTACAATAATAACAAATAATAAATTGTCAATTGGAATTGGTTTTATCTGAAGAATTTATGATATTTCTTATTTTTTCCTGAATAATAAAATACCGCTTAAAGAAATCACTTTTATATAATATCTTTTCTTGTCGAACAATAATATACCATAATATTATTGACCATTGAGGTCATTTCGCAAATGTTAAGATGCTTTGTTATCCAATATGTTAATTCTACATGGTCTATCTACTTTGTTTTGTTTCAGGTGGATTTAATCTATTGACGCCTCTATATATAGTTAATATGTCATACAGAACTCGTATGTAAATATTTTTGAGCTCATTTTAATATAGCCTGAGGTAATATATATCTTTTGCAATAAACTTGGGTGATTTCGTAAGACAATTCAAGTAATATCTAAACATATTTTTGTGACTAGACATTTTTAACTGAACATAATTCCCAACATAGTAGTAAGTAGTAGTACAGGAAGTGTGGGAATTATATACTCCAAGAGTTATTCAATTTAATATCAAAAGTATAGGATTTTTCAATAAGAACCTTTTTTATTGAAATATCTTGTAGAGATTTTACAATTTATGAATGGAAAATAACACCCACGACTACGTTTACAGATATCGATTTTTTTGATCAAATTTTCGATCAAATTTCTGATTTTATCTTACAAATTACGATCCAGCGATGCCGCCAGCCCATAAAGCACACCAAACAGTGACACGAGGTGAATGTCATGATTGTTAAATAATTGCTCTTGGATTTTCCAGTAGCCCAAATGTGACCATTTATGCCCTATACTAGCTACTACCAGAAAATAACCTTCTTCTTTTGATGTACTTTAATAGCTAATACACTGATTTGAATACAATTTTGCAGATTAGACTTATTCTATCAGGGTCTCGGTTACCTGGAAATTAGAGGAAATTTTGAAAAGAAGAAACAAAGTTATGAAGAAAATCCTTGAAATAATGTTAGTTTTGACAGTTTTTCTGTCATATTTCTACCATAGGTCATCAAAAAATTGGCTCTAGGCCGGATTTTCAGTTACTATATGTTTTGCTTATTGACGTAGCCATTCAAATGAAAATGAGCTTCATCAGAAAAGATGATTTTTTTTAATGAAATATGGTTTTCATAGATCGCCCATTTTCTTAATGGATTTGAGTTATTTTCATGCAATTTTGAGCGAAATTCAATTGATTATAATAAAATGTAGACCATCTATTGGAATTTTGTCAAGAAACTGAATGACACAACTGTCATCAGAACCAAATTGAAAAGAAAGTTCTTCTTGAGAAACCCTATATACACCCCCTTCTCTTCCTCCCTTCTTAACAAATAAAACAAAATATTTTGATTTATATGCTTAAGAGGTGAACTAACTCATTTAATAAAGTACAAAACAAATAAACCCTTTCTTTAGGCGATAAGTTTAAAAAATTGAATGATAAATATGTCACATTTCCAGATAAATGAGATTGTCTGTTTTCCATTTTTTTTTTCTAGCAGGAAAACAAAACTACACCTCTTCAAAATGAAAAATCTCTTAAAAGATGACATTTTCTTTTTCCGTATTTTAGTCCTTTAATTTTTTCTTATCTGGGAATAAATTTCTAACGAGAAAAATGAATATTATTTCACCCACGTTAAAAAATGATGATCTGTAGAAAAAGAAAAATTCATATTTATCACATGAGATACATCATCCTTTGAAATCGAAAATTTTCTATAAAAGATCAATGAACTTGGTACTTCTCAATAGAAAATATTTTGGCTGAAAATCGAATTGAATGATTTCCGATGAAAGACAAAAATAAAAGAAAGAAAAATGTTTCGTTTTTTTTTTTTTTTTTAAATAAAAAGAAAATTGAACTTTCTTCTAAGGTCAAAATCTTTGAATGAACAAAATGTTGTGGGAGAAAAAAAAAATTTGTATTTTTTGATTCAAAAATTTTCATTAGACATCTTGTCGTCTTCATTGCCAAAATAAAAACATAAGCAAGCCACATATTAATTTTTTATTATTAGACTTAGAAGAAAAGAACAACAAAAAAAAAAAAAGAAAATTTTAACAACCCACAAGGCAAAATTTTCTTATGAAAATATTTTCATGGGAAAATTTTTTTTATATATTCTTATGCGAATGTCAGAAAATTTCTACATTTGCGAAATAAGAGTATTTTCTTGTATAATTTCTATAAAGATGTTAGTCACGAACAAACTCACTTAAAATGAAAGACATTTTTTAGTTTAAATAAATTTTGAAAGATTATAAATAACACTTTTATATCCAATTTATTAAGGGTCCTGTACGTTTCGTTCACATTTTCGGGCCCACGATGTATACTTTATGGATATAAATTAGATAAAGGTAATTGACTAATATTTTAAGGTCAAGAATTTCTTTAAATAGCTATAAAAAGTTCTGTAATAAAATATACAATTTCACTGAATTGTAATGCATTGATTATAATCAATGCATTACAACTCACTTTTAAATGATATTTTCCCTTTATTCTTCCCAATTATGAATGATTCAGAATTCATCTAACTTGGAGTATTTTATAAGAAGTTCACAGGAAAGGTAAAGGATTTCTTAGAGATGACGGTATTTATAAATCATGACATTTTTTAAATGATAGCTTCTGTGTTTGAGAGACTTTTTGGTTTAGACGATTCAAAAGGTCATAGCTAATGATAGAAAATATTTTTATTAAAAAAAAAACCCCGTTTTTATTTAAAATAAACGTCTTGTTTTTGATGAAAAATCGTCATCTCCTTATAGAAAATAGATAAGAATTTCGGGCTGTCCGACTAAAGACAGTAGGTACTTAAGATAGGTCCCTAAAAACATAATAACTTGATAACCACGCTAAATTCAACTGAAAGGCTCTGGGAAGTACTTAAGGAGATTAACATCAACAAAAATATTTTCAATCGACGATTCGGTTGGCTGGAACATACTTTACGTTATAGTTTACTACAACAGAGTCCTTAAGGCTGTGAGAAAAACAACTTTTATACAGGAAATCGTTATTTAGTAGTTTTGGATAACTTTTTTTTAGACTATCTATGCTTCGCATCCGGAGATTGATATAATTATTTATATTTTGTGATAATTTGCATGTAAGACCCAAATTCTACCTAATTCGTAGATTATCATGGTTTCAATATCTACCGGAAAATATTGAAAACAGTACGAATATCAATTGATTCCTATTTTATACTAGAATTGGGAACAAAATTAAATTATTTACAGTTGCGATTAAAAGGTATACTATGTCATCATGCTTCGTTTTAGTTGAACAGATCAATAAATGTCATGAATATAAATTATATATCAATGAAAAAGCAAATCAATCGAAGTTCATTCAAATGTATTTTCAATTTTTGACGACAAACTAACGATATTTTCATTATAATTTCTTCTAAATATTCTCAACATGTATTCAACAAAAAAGAAAAAACATCCAATATAAATTTTAATATATAAAGTCAGTATCATTGACCTTAAGGAAAATAGCTTAAAATTTATCCTACTTAGCACTTAATTAAG
Organism: Xylophagus ater; assembly: GCA_963422695.1. Classification (NCBI taxonomy): domain Eukaryota; kingdom Metazoa; phylum Arthropoda; class Insecta; order Diptera; family Xylophagidae; genus Xylophagus; species Xylophagus ater. The sequence continues at coordinate 6,658,494 of OY730479.1, forward strand.
AAATCTATTAGCAAACATTATAAAATAAATCTGCTAACATAATTAAAGTAGTATTATAAAGATTATTTGAAAATGTTCATATTTTAAAATAATTTAATAATGATGTCGAGTAAATGATTTAGAAATTGTAATTTCTATATTTAATATAAACACATCTTGATATGACTGATACTTCAGGTAAATACATATATATATATACGAGTATATATAGTATGAAAACATTAATATTATGCTATTTTGTCGTTCATTTACCCTTTTAAAGTGAACATATTTCTATTATATCCGCTTGTATAAGCAAAAATTAATATATTCCATCACACACATGATTTTGAGTTCATAGTCCTATCATATTATATCATGCAGAACCAGCCAATCTTAATGTACGATATATGTATAGTATTACTAGAAAAATGTATTCATAAATTGCGTTTGGAAAAACACAAGAGGAAAATTTCAACAGAAAATATATACTTTTAGATTCGACTCATCCTTCTACATCCTTCTATCGATAAGAACTTTGCTGAAGCTATCATCTGTAATATATAAAAGAAATATAGAAGAGTAAAAAAAAAATACCAAGGAAAAATGTGAGGATAATCGTTAAAGTCTTTACTTAATCTTATATACTTAAATTCAATTCTCAAACACAATCCGTACACAAACTGCTAGAGAAAAACAGATAAATGGAGTACAAAATAAAAAAAAAATGGTGTTGAGAAAAGTTTAGATTTAAGTACTTCACGAATTTCGCGTCGATAACAAATTTACAAATGCAATTATTTGGAATGATGAAGGAAAATTTTCTTCAGGCGATTATGAATTATATTTTCTGTGAAGAAACTTTTCAGTTTTGTCCAAAACTATTGAAATTCCATTTGAATATCATTCTGCATTTCTTAGTTCTTTCTTCAAAAAGTTTTATAGCTCTTCAAGTTGAGTGCTGAATCAAGATGCACAACTCTTATTTATATTCATGATTAGAATAGTTATAGAAATCAATATAAATAAATGTATAAATTTTCAAAAAGACATTGAAATCCTCAAAAATTGCAACAAAGATAGAACTGGTTCTATAATATATTTTTATTTCCATAAGTAACATATATGAAGGTTAGCTGTCCATCCTTATTTGTATAACTTTTAAACTGATAATTTTTAAGATGATACTAAAGCTAAACTGATGCTGATTGGGCCAGATTGCCGAAGGATTCAAATGTTGCTAGGATCCTTAGAATCATTGCGGGCATTGTGACAGGATATTGCTCCTTAAATGAACATATGTGAAAAATAATGGTTGCTGAGAGTTCGATATATGGAGCCTGTCTAAAGAAAAATGAGTCAGTAGAACACTTTTCCTGTGAATGCCTGGCCTTTTCTAGAACGAGATTTACTACACTGGGTGTACACTCTGAGTAAGAAGGGCTTAGCTAACTTTGATCTAACTATAGTGTCGATCTTCATTAGAAGGACAAATCGTGTTAGAGAAGAGACCTAGCGTCTCCATCAAACTAAAATGTAACATGAATGAAATCAAACAAAACTAACACCAAATAAATGAAATCTTTACCATATAAAATAACAGGCTTTGAGCATCTAACAAATATCCATTATATTCATTCAATAATAACTAATGAAATGACAATACAAAGTACATCAAACTTATTTCTATAATCAGATGAATTTCTTATTACTCTTGTGTTTACATCTAACATTTATTCGCCGGATTTCTATTTGATAACTAAGCATAAACCCTTTTGCAATTGTACGTTTTACTATACATAACCTATTACATAAATATAAAATGTAAACAAGTCCTTATAGTCATATAAAATTTTTCACGATTCGAAGAGTTTTCTAATCCCAAAAAGGACAGATACAGATTCGTTCAACACAATGGTTATTAATTGAACTTATTATCCTTTTATTTTTAGTAACAAATCTATTTCAATGATACTTGTGACAGCTCTGTACTGTATGTTTAATGTCTTCGATGTGATTTCATCTCTAAGATATATCTCTATCTACAAGGACTTTCAGAAACGTATTCTTTTGGGTTGTTTTTGTATCACTCGATTGTCTCCCATACTATAAACGGTTGCCAATGGAAAAACTATTCTGTTCAAACGAAAATGGACGTTTTTATGAAAATTTGATTTATTTAATACAATTTCTTTCATTGGGACTTTTTTTTCTAATGATAGTCAAAGAATTAAATTTGGAATTTGAATTCATATTTCTTAAAATATCTGTTTGTTCGGATGAAACACCTTGTATATGATATCAATTTGTTGAAAATCTATTTGAAAAACTTAAATCTTCTTAACCAAAGTCATAATTTAAGTCATCGCATTAAAGAAGATAAATTGTTGGTGACATTAAGGATTATATTTATTTTTTCGGGGTTATTGAACGCGTTCTGTAATAAACCAATAGATGTAAACAAACTTCCTTGAAAGACAAACACATCAAAGACATAATAATAAAAATTATTAAACGTTTTCGATCACAAGAAACTTAATAGGTATATTTTGATTCAATTTAATATGAAAACAAATTTTATATCCTTCCTAACAAATTCACGTGTCTGAAATTAACTTAATTTAGTTTTGGGGTTTTGGGTTTTTCTGGTAAATTTTTTTGCTTTTAGAAACAACCGACGTTGTACTAAATTCACTTTGGCTGACAAAAGTTTTTAATATCGCAAAGCTTTATCTCTCTTCAAATGTAACCCAAACTAAATCCAATTACATTAAGCTCATTGATTGAGATTAAAAAGTTACGGAAATAATTAACTTAGACATAATTGTATTTGAAATTAAATAGAAATATTTCCTTTATACTACATAAATGTTGCGAAAATATTTATTATTTAGAAATTAATTATAATGTAAAATCAGTTTGTTGTACTTGATATTATTTTCATTGGAATTGAGAAAAGATATTATGTATATTTTATTAATACAGTACTAACTAGATTCTTGTAGTACTATTACAAATTCTATATAGTTTCGAGTATCTATTTCGAAATAGCAAACTTTACCAAATTAGTTTTAAATCCAAGAAGATCGCTGTCAGCATACCTGTTATATCCACAAAGAGAAACTCCATTCAACTTATACCATTATTTAAAACTCATTCTTCATCTACTACCTTACTGGTATAAAATACTTAAAACTAAAGATGACTCAAACTGTAATTTTTAAAGAACAGAAACGGATTGTGACTGTTCTTTAAAAAGAGCAGTGATTTTGAACTGTTCTTTTTCATAGTCTGTGAATTTTTGTAAGCCATAAATGTTCCAAATGGAACATCTATGGAATATATATGAAAATGCGCTCTTTGATATTATATTCGTTGTATGAAAATGAACACTATATGCTTTTCTTCTGTTTTTGATATTGTGGTTCTCAAATGCAAATATATACTATATATGTAGCGAAAATGTACAGTGTATTTTCTTTTAGTGAAAAGTGAATGATTTTTGTTTACATCTTTCTATCGAACCGGAATACGTATGAGTAACTAACCCAAATTCCTATCTCTGCCGTGACGACGTTATTTCTATCAACATTTAATTTTACAATTTCAACTTGTAACTAAACAAATAGATAATGAAATATATATACCAATGCGTACATACTAGAAAAACGGTAAGAGTGATTGGAAATTTTATAAGAGTGAGTGACATCATACGATGTGCTCAACGGGAAGTTTTTTTTTAAAAGAATTTCACTCTCCCTCTTCCTGATATATTTCGCCTTTGGAAATTATTCATGCTCTTTTGCAGTTATTGCAACGTGAATTTCGTTCTGCTTTTTTTACTACTCTGTTCTGATTGGTGTAATTCTTTATTCGGTAGTTTAGGGTACTTTATAATTACTCATACATCAATTTGGTCATAGATATTGAACAAGTATTAATCTTTTCGACTACTTGTGATAATTGATACTCCACTATATGGCAAGATAAAAACATATTAATATATACTAATTAAAAGCAATTTTAATATTTCATTAGTAAACCTGATTTTACGATTAACATATTAACTAAAAAAACAAAACACTTTTAATTCGATTATATACTTATTTTCAATGTTATTTACTTGTAAATTGCATTAAATTGTTTCTTATTAATTTTCTAAATTTATTATTATAATAAATTAATAATTTAAATATAAAAAGTTTTCATATTATTTTCAGTTTCCTTCATAAAATTGTAATAAATAACATAAAAATAAATATTTATCGAATTTAAAGTGATGACATCTAGAAAGTGTTGAAAAACTTTATTCGATATTATTCTCAAAGAAATGAGATTGTAAACTTTTCCTTCTGTAAAGAAAGGATAAACATTTGTAAAATATTGAAGATACACAAATGGATTTTCAATATTCTTCCGTTTTTTTTTTCAATTATTTTCACTATATCTCATTTTATTTAGCTTGAAGGAGTTTCTGCTTCAACTCATTTCTATGTTGCTGACATTTGTCTAACAGAACCTCTGGTAAGCCTAAGTGTTTTAGATCGATGTCAAGGCTATATAATACAGCTTATTTATCTGTCCAAGTTATCTGATCATTGAAGGATATTTCTATACTACTTATACTACTATTTTGGATCAATTTTTGTTTCTCTATACTAGTCCTCTCTAATACAATATATCTGAAAATACTATCAAATAAACAAACAAAAATCTTTATAAAAAGTGGTTTCTGTGGTCGATAGATATGTTGGAATTAATTTGACCAGAAAAAAAAAGAAGAAGAAAAATTAGCAATAATAATAAACATTTGTCATTTTGTTCAAAAATCTTCTATACTATGTATTTTCTTCCATCTATATTCTTTAAAAGAAAATATATACAATAAGCTATTCGAAAATCGATTTTCTTTTATCAGCCAAGGTCACTACTACACTACTACCAGTTACCATAAGATTTGATTAATATCTTCCCTTCCGTATAGGCATTATATTGGGCATATGATCATCATGATAATGATGTTAAAAAAGATGGATGTTCTAAGAAAATGCCACCCCCTCTGAATCTATTAAATTCATTTTTCTATGCAAGGTCAAAAATTATCCTCTTTATCATTTTATTATATGGTATATGAAAATTTTTTGGTGAATCATTTATCAAAACGGATTCATCAAGTAAATAGATTTCAAACGATTTAATTTCTAACATGGCAATATATAAGATTATATAGAATCTTCCAAAGAAACTAATAATAATGTTATTCTGATGAATAGTCATAAAAAGGAAATATCCATTACTAATAATATACATATGGTAACGAAACTTTTCCACCAGAAAGTGGATGTTTTTATATAGTAATGTAGGATCGAATATGTTCAGGTGATTTTAAAAAAATATTTTTAAAATTGAGTCTAGACAAATAAAAATCATTGGAAAATTTATATCGATGACTCTGTAATGCTGTCTAAAACAGATGTTGATCATATTTATGATTTCCACGCTTTTAATATACTCCTAGAAATGTAAGAAAGTACAAATATACATTAGGAAAAAGGTTTCTCCTATCTATTAGTAAAGAATCTATAATTTTATAAAGTTCGAACAATGTATACTATATAATGTATTTTTATGCCCTGTAGGTGCTATCAGAAATAATGAATTCTATAATGTAAGTTGTTTATTCTTTAACTTGATTTGGTATTGTATTTCAACATAATGGGCGGAGGGGAGACCTGGGTGGCCAGACAGTTTTTCGTTTTTTTACAATGTTTTACGGATTTATTTACAAAATTTGTTAACCAATTTTGTTGAAATTATTTATGTGATTTCACTAAATCAATAGGCGGTACTATGTTAAATTTCAATAATATCGGTAAAAGGATCGCGGAGAAAAAAATGGTTGTAGGAAAAATAATCAAATGCAAAATTTTTCAATGTTCTTAATTATAAAATTCGGGTATACCCATTATTTTAGGTATGGGTTAAAGGAAATCCGTGTTGTAGGTTGCCGTTCTATAAAAGGGTTTCCGTAAGTTCTCATATCATGTTAGAATGAAACGTTGTTGTGAAAAAGTTACCTGTACCAAGTTTAATGGTTTTGATTACTGAATATATGGAGCTTCTATTTAAAATCTCGTAATGAGTTTGACAAGATTTAATTTTATAGACTTTATTAACGACCCGTAATCGATATTTTCCAAAATTATCGTGAATAAACAGTTATAAAGTCAAACTAAAAAATGAAGGAACATATGTTAACATATGTTAAGGTGTATTGAAAATTTCCTAATATAAATATGGTAAAACAGTAAAAATGTTAAAAAGTAAAACAACTAAAACGATAAAGTGTAACAATTAGATTACTGTTAATTAATACTTTTCTAAAAACAATGAAAGAAACCAACAATCATTTTTATGATGAAAATCTATAATATCTCCGGAATTGTCATCATCATCAACTAACAAAATTGAATTTTATCTTATAAGAATCTTAATTAGAACCAAAAACAAAAGACCTCGATACTAGAAAGTTGGCTGCCACGTGGCTGACATTGAGATATTATGGTTGACTTCATGGTTAAACATTACTTTGGTTGTATATTCCGATTGTTTTATGTCACCAGATACCAAGAAAAGAAGAAACTTCATCCGAAAATATTGTCTCAGTGTCAAACATCCTATAAAAACTTATCGAAGAAAAGGAAGAAAAATGATATAAATTCAATATCTTAACTCTTGATTTCCTTTTGTCTCAATCATTTTCTTCTTTTTTTCTCTCGTCCTTTTTATTGTTATTATTATTATATCTACGATTTTCGATGACGACAGCAAAAATTATTTAATTTTTTTTGTTGGTTAGATCAGTTGAAGAAATGAAAACAGTTTTCCTTGAAATCGATTTTCATTAATGAAAATGCGTAACCGAACATCTAAATTACAGGATCCGAAAATGATATTCTTAATGAAGATTTTCATCTGACAATGTGTTAAGAAAACAATTTCACTAATTGAAGAATGGGATACAGTAGTAGACAATCATAGGAGAAGAATTTAAACACTATGTAGTATTAAATGTTTTTCCTTTTTTTTGTTATCTAAAGAAATACGATAGATGATATCCTTTTAAGGAACGGGATTACCGTAGTACAGCATATAAAATGAAACTTTGAAGAAGGTTAAAGTTTATGGATTCTGACCTTGACTGATGAAAGTGCTTTTTTCGATTCTTTACGATTAAGTATATATGTTAAAATAATGTATTTTACAAAATACATGTACTAGCTACTATCTATTCTATATAATCGAAAAAAATGAAGAATATAATAAAAATTTCCATTAGAATATGACATTTTGTATAGTGTTTGTCTTTAGAGTTGAGTAAATGCATGAAGACATTAAGCTTTAAGCTATTATGTTGAAACATCTGTATTTGAGTGTAATTTTAAAGGAAAAATAACAACTTAAAAATATTAAAAAAAGTTTATTAAAAATCGCCGAGAAAGACGAATTAGAAAGAAAAACTTTCTAGATTTCATTCCATTAAGGCTAAAGAGATGGGAGTGGATCAATTAATTCCCCCCCCCCCCCCAAAAAAAAGGATGAATCTATGATCTTTTTCCCAAAATCTTTTATAGATTTTTCATTAAAATTTTCTATCACTCATAATAAAATAGGAATATTTTTTACGACAACCTTTTGAATTAATTAGTTGCAAAAATTTTCATATTTCATATAAATTTGCACCCGAATTCATAATAAAATTTGACATTAATATAGAATATTGTTTTAAATTGAGTTCACAAGCTTTCTGCCTTAACCTAAACCCTTTCCTAAGGAAGAAAATACCTTCAGTTTTATAGTTTGGATAAAATTTGTATTTTGTGTTTAACTTTTATTGTAGAGATAGATTTATGACAGAAGTGAAAATGAATTTATGATTTGTTGAGAAATGAGCTTTTTGAGAAAATAGGGAAATAAGGTTGCTGCTACAATTCGTATTTTGAGGATAAACATTTTGTGCATAATGTGGATATTTAAACATGAGATTCAAAAGGCTGTCGTTAGTCAAAATTTGAAAAAAAAAACGGATTTGATTTTACTATACTTATGCTGGGTTTTCAGTTATTTCTTTTAAGATGCGGTTTTGTTTCGAAAAAAGTTCAATCAATTAAAATGCTTTAATTGACAGTAAAAAAAAGAACTACTGTGGATAAGATATAGTGTGATTTTTAAAGAATTAAATGTGTCGCTTTTAGAAAGTGAATTTTTTAAAAATATTGAAAATCTGACTAAAATGGAAGCAATATTTTAATAATTTATATTTTATGTCCATCTTCAATAGGACTTCTTTAAAAAAAAAAATTAAAGAAAAAAATTTATAGTAACTGAAAATGGGCCTATATCCGATGCCTTGTGATAGAAATAGGACAGAAACTGTCAAAACTAACATTATTTCAAGGTTTTTTCTTCATAACTTTGTTTTTTCTTTTCAAAATTTCTTCTAATTTGCAGGTAACCCAGACCCTGATAGCAGAAGTCTAGTCTGCAAATTTTATTCCAATCGGTACATTAGTTTTTAAAGTACATCAAAAACACTTTATGAAAAGGGTTATTTTCTCTCTAGGATTATTTCTTTCTCCAATATCCTTAGACCGATTTGACTGAAATTTAACATGGTATCGTCTATTTGTGTAGTTAACCTATATAATTAATTTAAACAAAATTGGTTCACAAAATTTCTAAATAAATCCGGAAAACCATGAAAAAAAGCATAAAAAGAACCAAACTCCATCTTGTACCTTAATAGTTCGCAGCGAAAATTTGGTTTTTCTCAGAAATTTTCGGATGTAAATATAATATCTTAAAAATTGTAATTTCAAGAAAATTTCTTGTTAAATTTTGAGACTGCAAGTATCGTAAAAGATTTCTGGTGCATATTTAAAATTGAGTTTTAAATATGAAATAATTTTTTATTGAGGGCAGATAAAAATTTACTTTTAGCGATTAGGCTTTTTTTCAAGAACACTTTATCGATATACATTTTATTATTTTTTAATTTCGGAAATTCAATATGCATTTTCTTTATATTATTATAATTGGCGTCTATCAAAATGTTAAAAATTCCAAACAAACTAAGTATATGTACGAATTACACAACACTACTGAATTAAATACGAAAAAAATCACAACAAAATACAGACAGTGAAACTTCGATTGATTATTATAATCACTCTGTCTGATTTTTGGTATACGACTAGATAATTGATATCTCATTATTTCAGTATGTTTATCCTACTACAATGGGTTTCAAATAAGTAAAAAGATTGTCACAATACTATATAATAAACAATTTGACACTATCAATTTGAACGAATAAAAATCCACTTTGATTATGATTTTCATGTTTAATAATAAAAGGTATTAATTCATATATATCCAAAATTAAAAAAAGAAGTTACAAAAAGAAGTTATGAAATTTTGATGAGATTTTCCAGTTCATAAATAATATCCCAAAAAAAAAAACCAATATATGTAGTACTTGAGACAAGAATTCGAAAAGAAAAGGTGTCAACACGATCTCACCGGTACTATATTTCTTAAATGAATGATTTCGCGAATTCATTCAAGTACATTATGATCTCAAAATATTACCATAACTCTCATTGAAGGTACCGAGTACCGAATACAATTTAAGTGTGGAAAATTACGTTGGTTTTATTGAAGAAAAACACGTTTTGCGAGTAATTGCAATGCTTTTAAAATTCAAGATCATTTTTTTAAATATAATCAATAAATTTTATTTGATATGTTTTCTTATTAAGTCTTTTTTTTTAATTATAAAATTACAGTGGCGTAGTTTCATTCATAGTTATTTTTAAAATTTAGTTTTAATAGAATTTAAAAATAGAATTTTCTACTAAATTAAATAAGAAATCAAGTGTTAAACAAAAATTGTATCGAAAATGATATTTTATTGATTTTTATGAATTTTCACAGTAGACAAAATTATATTATATTGTTACGTATACATGAAGTTTCGAAACTTTAACTGAAAATCTTGAATCTTGAAATTAGAAGTTACGTCTTCAGTAGTTCACTTAATTCTTAGCTTGACTTGAGATCTATTTGAAAATGATTTGATTTGATTTTGGTTGTAAACTTCATATTACTTTGCAAAAACCATAAGAAATGTTGAAATTACTGACAGCACTAAATAACTTGTACTAAGCATATTCTCTGATATATTAATTTTTATTTTTCGTCACAAACGTTTATGCCAATTGGAGGATCCAAAACCAGAAGTCTATAAGTTCATTTTATTTTCTACTTTTAGTATGACTTTCGTATTGGAAATAAAGTAGTATATATTTTCAAATGGAAATTTAAGAATCTAACTGTACTTGTATATAGAATATGGTCCTTCGAAATAATGTTTTTCAATAGACACAATATGTATTGGATTACAAACTTAAACATTTCAGCTTCTCCCTTTAGGTAGTACTTCTGCAAAATATAATTGATTCGTTACATGGCTTTTCGCTTTACGACCAACTTTTCCGGAACGTATCTAGGCCGTAAAGCGAAGTATAGGTATATTATGCGGGAAACAGAATGACGTATCTACAACGGATTCCTCAGTTGTGGTTTTCAGATTGTTTTAAAAATAGCCCGTCATAGATCCGTCGCGATATATGTAGTCTAATTGAAAACGTATATATTTAAAATTTTAATTCGTCGTGAATCCGTCGTGGATCCGTCATTCTGTTTGAACCTTTACTGTCGAGTTGGTTGCCTTTTAGTCAAGTAAATTATTAAAAATTTTGCTATCAAATTCAATGGAGTTAACTTGAAGTCGATTCGTATATAAATACGCTAATAAAGTTTTTACTTAAAATCCTCATGTATACGGGGTATATGCTTTATTTGAATAATTTTTTTTTATATAGAATTATTGGGATAAGACCTATAAAAATTTGTCTTAAAAAAAATAAATGTATTCAAACAAAATTAAGGAACAACAAAAAGGAGATTTTTTTTTTCTGAAGACAAAAATTTGAAAATTTGTTTCTAAGGAAAATATTCTATGTATATCTAAAAAATTTGTTTGTGGGCTGATAAAGGTTGTAAAATGTAAATAAATTAGGATACAAAAAATATTTGTTTTATTACGAAGAAAACATCGAAAAAATCAAGATATTAAAATTCCATGAGATAATTTGTTTATTCAAGAAGTAATATAAGAAAATTTAATAATAAATCTCTGATCAGCATAATATCGAGTTTTCCAGAAAAAAAATTCATATAACAATTGAATTATTGGTTTTTTTTTTTGTTAAAATTAATAACCAATTTGTTTTTAATCTATATATTTACATTTTTTTTATATATTTCGTTATCACTTCTTTAAATGACGCGATTAATGTGACCCAAGTATACAATACTTTGTATCGTCACATAGTTTTATGTTTCAAAAGAAAATTTATAAAATAAAATAATAAAAGAAATATGTATCTCTCTTATGATGAAAAGATATGTTAAGTACCGCCATGAATAACGCGACATACTAAGACAATATATATCGTTGATTGTGTACTTTCAGTTTCATTATGATCATGTGAATATATAATTTTACATTTTTCTTAAGAAAAACAACAGACAGCATACCGCTTGCTCTCCTTGATTCAACTCCCGCTGAGTTTCTCAGGTGACAAAGTGATCCTCCAGCAAAATAATAATAATAACATTGGTGGGTTTTGATGAATTGTTTAATTTCAAAAAGAAAAAAGACGGTATGAAAAAGATAAAAAACATATAATATCAAGTTTTCATAAGTGAACTTCTCCGTCACACCAATCGGTTTTAATTCGATACTTTTTGATATATAAACTCGACTGGATATTGGAAAAGTCATCAGTTACTTCTGAGTGTTCACCATTAAAGTTCAAAAACTAAAAATTTTCAATATGTTCAAATTGGTATGTATTCCAAAAAAAACATATTATTTAAGAATCATCTTGAAAGATTAGATGAATTAGTTTAATATAATATTTTCACTTGGTTTAGTTCGTTGTCGCTTGCATTTTGGCTGCCGCTTATGCCGCTCCAGCTCCAGGTGTTGTTGCAGTTCATGGACCAGCTTTAGTTCATGCTGCACCCTTAGTGCATGCTCCAGTTGCACATGTTGCACATCCAGTTTCAGTTAGCCATACATCATCGTAATATTGAAATTTCATAGTTTATAATTAGGAAAGTTTTAATTGAAAATGTTTTCTTTTTGCCAAAAAAAAATGTATAGCCATGTTGTTCATTCTGCACCAGTACCAGTCGTGAAAACCGTTGTTGCTCATCACGCTCCACTTGTTGCCCATCATGCTGTTGTTGCACCAGTTCATGCAGTCCATGCAGTTCATCCAGTTCATGCTGTCCATGCTGTTCATGGAGTGCATCCAGTTCTTGTTCATCATTAATATCTTATTTAGTAGATATTTGTTAACGGATTCTAATGCTAATTTTTATTTATCACGAATTATGTATGCAAACTATAAAGCAGCAAATAAACTGCATTTTTTTTTTTAAATAGGCAAAAATAAATAAACAAGAATTCATATAAAATAAAATCGTTTTAAATTTTCATTTGGGAATACATTTGTGATCCTGTATTTCCAATATTTTAAGGATATTTGATTTCGTTTTTTGAAATATATAAAAGAAATTACTTATAGCAACTCTTGCTATTCCCCTTTTTTCTAAAGCAAGGAAAAAACCCAATTCAAAATGCCTCTTTTTCTATTATTATGAATTTGAATATATATAGCTTCTCAGAATTTGGCTGATTGTAAACTTTAACAGGGTTCGAACGAAGAAAAAGAACTGCTTATTTGTATACCCTATGGTATAGTAGTATGCCATTAGAGTACTACATTAACCTATAAAAAATGTTACCAAAATGTGATTAAAAGCATGTCCTACCTTTCTGTCGAAACCAGGGATAAACAAAATTGGATAGTTCATAAAGTTTTGTCATTTTCCTTGTTAAGTTGCTCACATCTAACTAAAAAATCATTTGATCGATTTGATTGAAATTGTCAACAGACTAGTATAACTTACCTTTCCGTTATCTTTAAATTAGAGGATAATTTAATAAGATGAGTTTATACGGAAACTAGAAAAAATTTGCTATATGCTGAAATTAAGTCTTTGTAAGTCGTCTTTTTACCATCTCTAACGAGGATATAAAGTTTCTAACTCGTTTCCTTTATGATAGAATTTATATGCATATATAATTTTCCAAGAAAAAAAATTCAAGAAAAGTTTCCTTTTACATACATCATTAAAGATGGAAAGCTTTGCTTGAATTTTTTCTTTTCTATTACAAAAGACTTTTTCTACATTCTTTCAGTATGTAACATTATTTTGATATATTCTGTTAAAAGAGAAAATTCTCTAATAGTTCTTCTTGAAATTGTAACAAGACTAGGTACATAATATATGGTACTAAAAGTAAATATTTTACATTAGGATTCGTAAAGGATGTATAAATTTTTGTGTGTCTTGAATTTCTTCAATTTTTTATGTTGAGAAAAATAGAGATACATAAGTGTTTACACTTCACAACCCTGACCCATTTTTCTTTTTAACCAAAAAAAGAAAAGTAAAACAAAAATCGTCGAAAGAAGTTTATTCAAACAGATCCTTACACATATTGTATATGAGTACATTATTACGAAAAGGCTTCATACATTATATTAGTATATATTTTCTACCTTTATAAACATTTCTTATTATTTTCACTTTACAAATGAATACCATATGTAAGACTTTTTTTTAATTTAAACCCAAAGAAAAGATATGAAACAAACATTTAAGGATTATTTTGTATTGGCTGACATTATTTAGATTTACTATAAAAATAAGTCTGCTATACTATATACCAGTGTTAGTAGACCTTTTAAGTAAAATACAGGATATAAATGTTTATATAGTGTATTATCAAAATGATAAAAATAAAGTAGTTAGATTGAAAAGGTAAACATAGAAGAAAAAAAGGATCAAATAAATTACCTATAATCTGATAAGAAATGATAGTATTACTTTGTCTCAAGGTCGTATATGATAAAAAGGTTAGCTCAGGTGAGTTAAATCGAGTTAAATTCCTTTTTTTTGTTTTGTTTGACAATCAGAATTTTGTGCGTACACAAACATAACCTAGAACCTTGTCTAAAAGGATCTATTACTTATATTATTCATGGTCTAGGTTAAAAAATATGATAGTACAGATATATACTTTTTACACTATGTGGGATTAAAAGTTCAAGGATTGTATCAAAATGAAATTTAGAGAATGATAATAGAAAAATGTTTTCAATCAAAATAATAAAAAATATGGTGCCTGTCCAGGTTGATATATGAAAATATTTGAAATTTGAATAAATAAGATTAACCTTTATTCGATGTCGTTTTCTATATAAAGCTACGCGCCCACGGGAAACTTTTTATTGTATACATATGTACACATTTTGTCATTTTCTAAACATTGTTTTTAGTATTTCAAAATTCCATGTAAATTACATTTTATATTATTTGAAATTTATTAAAGAAAAATCAAGAACACCATTTTTATGACTTAAACAAGTAATTCTACTTATATTCGGTTTTTGTTTTTCTTTTAAATATAAAAAACATGAGTTTCCAGTATCCTACCATTACTATGGTTTTTCTTTTTAAAGAAAATCATCTCTCCCATTGGATACATTGGATACTACTTGTTGTGAAGCACAAAGTAAGAAAGTTGTTGAATGAATCTTATGACAATGGCAATAACAATGTTGATGATAAAATAGAATTCTAAAGTCTTATATTTTTTTCTTATATTCTTATATCTGTTTAACACCTCCATGTCATGTTAAACGATAGGCAATTCTCCGCCTTTCTAATATAAGAAATATAAAAAATATAAAAAGACATGAAATTTGTACATAACATGTAAACCAGTATGATTCTATAATCAAATTATGCAAAGTATCTTATTTTTTTTTTTTGTATAAAATAGACGAAAACTCACTCATCCAAAAGTTGAACATGTTGGCTAGGCATCTTTTGGTATAGTCCCATTTAGATACGTTGGAGACGGATGCGTTAAATGAGAATTTATAGTCAATGTTTTACAATTTACATATTTACAAAAATTTTGTATACTTCAATATTAGCTTTATGATAAAAGAAAAACTATATACTAGTAGTATATTTTTTTTCATATATCAAGAAAAGCTTCTGCAATACCCAAATTGTCATATCAGTATATTCATATGAAAAGTTAAATTTATATGCGTGACAGAAATTTCTTAACACATTTTTTGATAAGTGGATGTAGAAAGGATATTCGCATAGACATCTAGTATAATGTTACCAAAAAATAAGGGAAGAAAATCTGTGTGACCTGACTTTGAAATCAGTAAATTTTTAGCAGCGTGTGTAGTATTATTTATATCACATGAAGGTCAAGTTCAGTTTTGTGGTAAAAAAAATGATAATCCTTATGTCTTTTTCCTAGAAAAGGCAAAATTTAACCTAAAGGAGAAATTTCAGAAAAACAGAATAGGTTAGAATTATACTTTTATTCTAGCACATGTAACCACTACCTGAATAAATTTAATATAATCTAATAAATGGCAACTGTCTCATATGTAGATGAATTTTTAGGGACTTTTTTTTGAATATTGAACCTTCTTAAATAAAGTAGAAAACATTTTTTTTTTTTATATTATAGATAACAAGTTTAATAATACATGTATGTTATCTGTTTTGAAAAGAAAATCAAAGAAAATTTTTTTTTTAATTCTATTTCAAAATTTAGGCATTCGAGACGATGGCTAACCTCTTGTATTGTATGTTTAAGGATATTGTATTGTATTGTCTTAGAGACGCCTTACTGGCCCATTGTACCTCCATCTAAAAGTTTAATTGAGAGAGTAGATCTCTTCCCGAATCGATTAGTCTGTCTAATGAAGATTAACACCGTAGTTAGGTCTAAGTTGGGTAACCCGTCCTTATTCAAAGTATATGCACCAATGTGTAGCAAGTCTCGTTCTACAAAATATGTTTTACTGACTCATTTTCCTCCAGACAGACTCCACATGTCGGATTCTTGGCTACCCCTACTGTCCACATGAATTCATTTAACGAGCAATGTTCTGTCAGAATACCTACAATGATCCTAAGATTTCTACGCTCGAGTCTCAGAAACATTTTAGTTCGTCGACAATCTGGCGTAATCAGTATCATTTTAGCCTGGCTACACTGAATTAGCCTTGATTAAGCATATCTTAAGGTATTGCATCTAACTAAATCTCTTAGATCTAAATAAAAATTAGTTTTTCTAAGATTGTATTGATTGAAACACTTTTATCTGAAAGGTACATATATTAACAGCCTAAACAAGGCATTGGGCGGTGGACACCTCTTTTTGCAGAAATTCAAAAATCAAGTCAATAACAGCAATGGCTTGTTGATGATCACCGAGTTCTAAAATCAATTTGTTTTTTACAAAGTGCGAGGAAACTTATTGCTTATTGAAGAATAACTGACAAGATTACTTTTGTTTTTTATTGAAATGAAGTAACGAGTAGGACGAAATCATATATACATATTATGGGAAAAAATAATTTAATTTAATTTTTTTGTTATTGTTAGCAAATTTATAAAAATATAAGAATTTCTGAATGTTTTTGGGTCTGAGCTGTTACACCTAGGAAATTTTAGAATTCATTCGTCGTAGAAGAGTATAATTGATTTTCCTAATACCGGCTTTCAGATTTTTATCTTCTAGAATGCTAGCCAAAAATGCTTCTGTTCATCAAAAGCCCACGCCTCGTCACTAATGCGGATATACCTTGTAACCATTTACATATGTATCTTATCTAGCAATCATGCTGGATATATTATATGTATAGTATACAACAGTTCAGAGATTTTGCCAAATATTGCGAAATCACGTCAAAATGATATAATCTCATAACAAATTCAAATGTATTCTTTGCGAAACATATTGAAATACTGGAAGAACATTTTTATTCGGAATTGAAGATAAAATTTGAAATAAAACAAAAATAACTCTCTTTTATAATAACCAGCATGTTCTGTTTATAAATATTTAATAGTCCAAAATTAGATATCCAAAATTATCCGCACATCCATCACAGATTGTGTAACCTTTGAATTCCCTTTGGAATTTGAACATCCCGAAAAAAATTCGTACGAAATATAATACTTGATTATTAAATTTTTTTTTAACAAATTTTTAACTTATATATCTTTACTATAAAAAGGTTCCTGCTTTTGTATACGTTTTTAAATATTCGCCAATAGAAAGTATTCCTAGGAAAATCAAGAATGTCTGCCAATCTGTTTGTACAAACAAACCAACATATCTATCTACACAAAAGGAAAACGAAATTACATAAAATATAATAAAATATTAATGAAAAGCATATAGTAACTGAAAATCGACCTATAGGAGGTTTTTTGATGCCCTATAGCAGAAATGGAACAGAAAAACCGCCAGCGCTAATAATATTTCAAGGTTTTTCTGCATAACTTTGTTTCTTCTTTTTCAAATTTGCTCTAATTTGTAGGTAGCCTAGGCTGTAGTAGTATAGAACAATTCTGTTTTTACAGTACATCAAAAAACCTTATAAACAGGCTTATTTTCTCCACTATTTCTTTCTCCGTTATCTTTGAATCGATTTTAGTGAAATTTAACATATTATCGCTTATTTATATACTCAATATATGTAAATAATTTAAACAAAATTGCATCATAAATTTTCCGATTAAATTATAAAAAAAAATGATAAAACTTTATGGTCACTCTTGTTATTGCTTAATAAATTCGCTCCCTTTTGGTCGATTTTGCTGAAATGTAATACCAAAGCGAGATAAGAAATAACCAACTCACATTATCAATCTCATTAAAATCGGGAAACGGGTTTTTTAGTTATCTTGTACACGGACGGACGTCCATCCATAAGTCGATATAACTTTTGATTCTCCACGCATCTATAGCCTTCAAACCTTTCTTCGATGATTATTTCTATGCGCTACAAACTTAGCAACAAAATTTATCTACCCCCTCTGGTAGTACCTACTATAAGGTGAATTAAGGTTTTGAAAATAATTCTCTAAAAATGAAGTTAATCTAAAAACAGTACAAATAGTACAGTACAAATAGAATTTGTTGTCTCGAAATTGAATATGATAGAAATGTATTTAAAAGGAAAAACATTCGTAGATGAAATTGAATTAGTAATAAATTAGCTAAGTTTTACGTGATCTTTTTCGTTAATATATATTATCCTTAACCCTGAAATATATATTCGTGTCGAAAGAAGAAAATTACACCGCAAAATTTTTGTTCTTAAACATTTAGGTAGAGTAATTTTTTCTTTTTTTTTTTGTTAAATACTCATAAATATAAATCATCATCATCTAAAAATATACATAAAACATTTAAGGCAATAATTTACGGATCCTTGATTCAGTTATTCCTATACTAAAGAATAAGATTAAGTATGTTAAGAGTCGATTGACTGAAAGCTTGTTCAATTATGAGACAAAACGTCCCACGAGAGGTTTATCCTTTTTGATTCTTCAATGTGCATATAGTAAGTAGATACATATATGGATATGTTTATTCGCTTCATTGGACGCCCAAACAAATAGAAACAATGTCTTTAAGATGTTTTCTTACAAAAATGTTCTCGAAAGGAAAATAACCTTTTTTCACTTTATTAAATTTTTTTTTTCTATCTTCTTTACTATACGTATTGTTTGCTTTTCAGTTGTTATGTATCTAAAATAAAATAAAAAAATATAGTCGAAAAAGATTTTCCTTTATATAAAAGGGAAAAATCAATCACACGTGAAATGAATTCATTGATCAAAATACATAGCCGAAAGCTATAATATTCCTAATATTTTGGTAAAGATTTCCAAAATTCCTTTTTTGTGCATATATTTTAACAAAGAATATCAATAATTACATTATCTTTAGATAAAAACTGTATCTGCTAGTACTAGCTCTATGTCGTAAACTTGACCTCTGTTTGTATATAAGGATTTCAGTTGATTAAAGATTAGTCTAGATCAAATGATTTTTATGATATATATATATATAAATAAATTGAATGAGAAAAAATATGGGCTATATGGAACAGGAACAAAACGAATTAAATCTAGGCCACAAGATATTATATTAATCCTTCCAAGCAATAAACTAAATACACCATCATATTGGAAAGTAGGTGAATGAACACGACTAACAAAAATGTTTCTGAAGTATGGAGCTTTATAGTCACTAAACTAAACAAAAGTATGACCATTTCTTTTTCAATTTGTTTTTTAATCCAGAACAAGGAAAAGTTAATGGTTATGAAAGAATTTATATTGAAAATGATGAAATTTTAATTTGTAACGATAAGAATCCAAAAATTTTCCAATTTAGTTCCTATTGTAAAATAAAAGTAAAGTAAGAACAAGAAGTCCTCTAACAGAGTTTTAAGATTGAGATAAATCATAAGATTTGGACGAAAAATAATTAATTATAATAAATAAATGAATTTTATTTTCTATTTTAAGGATTTTCCATTTAAAAGTGTTTCGTTTCTACTAGAAATAAAGCACCTAGAATTATAGAATTATAAATATTATTAAAAAAAAAAAACCTAAATTATTATCAAAGTTTTTGTAGGAGTTTTTCTTTCATAGTTTTTCTTGATTTTTCCGAGATTCCGAGACATTCGCATATAAATCGTTTGTCTGGCGCCTCACTTTCTTTTTCTCAAGAAAATTTCTTATTTCATTCGACTATATATGGTATCCTTTTTCTATAGTAAAGTTTCTTATCGTATAGTATTAATTTTCTTTTTATACATAAATACAAAAGAAAACTAGGAAAAAAAAGGAACATAACTTTTTATGAGTTTCAAAATTCAATAATATAACGTGAAAAAGAAAATTATATAATGAAGTAATTTCACAAAAATTTTTGTATAAGAAAATTTAATTTCATTACCAAACTATTGTGTTTTTAGTTCTGTAATCAATTAAATCTTCTATTTCTTACAATAAAAACAATTATTAAGTATTTTTTAGTACTTTTTCGTTATAAAGTTTCAACAATTTTATTTTTCAATAAGATAAACTAACCAACTTTATTGTATGTAATTATTCAAGTTTCATTTTCTTATAAACTATGAGAAGTACATAAAAGTTTGCTACATTGAAAATATTCATCATTTAATTCTACCTCAAAAAACGCTTATAAATTTTTTTGATTGAATTAATAGAAAAAAAGTTATTAACGACAAACTAACCAGACTATCCTGTTTTTAAATTAAGTTCGGTCAACGACTTTTTAAATCTTCTACCTTTTAGAGATGACATAAAATCCTTATAAAAACTCGAGATAGTATATATAGTAGTACATGGTACTACAATAAAGTTCCGTGATTGTTCTTATAAAAATGAAATAAACATAATTTTTCAGGTTTATATAATTCTTCATTCAAAATAATCTCCTTCTGATTCAATGCAATTTTTAAAATTCGTATTAAAGCTCATTTTGTGGTATCCACCAAAGCATGAACCCTTTCGAATGGCGCCAATATCATCAAATTTATTTTAATTTTTGGGACTAGTAAAAACTCACATTATACTACGATAAATCAGGCGAATATAGTGAATGATAAACTTGATTGTGACTTGGTACATTATCGTTCAACAAACACCATCTGCCTAATTCACAATATTCTGGTTGAACTTGACGAATTCTAGCAAATGACATTTTGTAAAAACTTTCAAATAAAAATCACCAGTATCTGATCAGTTGGCATGAATTCTTTATGGATGATCGCTTTCCTATATCTCGAATTTTGGTGGAATTTTCCTGCTCTTTGCCTTGCGGTGATAGCATATCTTCTTCCTCAAAAAAAAACAATTATGCCGCTCCAAAGTCTTCGATTTTAAGAAACAATTATCACCATTAACTTTTTGAATCATTTTGTGCGTAAGTTTTTGGAAGTTTTAATTGAAATTTGTTCCATTATTTTATTTCAACAAATAAATTATTTGACTGATAAACAAATTGTCCTATAAAATTGACATATGTAAGCCGATAACACTAAAATTAGGTCTTTTTTTTCAGAAATGGGGAAGATTTAAAATGCATAGATATTAGAGAAGGCCCAGAACTTTGTTGATAGTCCATGTACACCAGAAATTTCTCAACCATTTCGAATATAGTTTTGCTATGTTCAAATTATATTTGCATATTTCCTCTGTTCAAATATGTGAAAAGCATGTAAATGGACATAATCTCACAAAATGTATACTTGGAATTCTTAATACATCTTTAACGTATTTATGTCGTCAAGATAAATAGTATGCATACCAACAGATTTTCAACCAAATCAAATTTTATATTCCTCATTTGTCCGCCTACAATAATCTACATACAAACAATCAGGAGAAATGAATTCCAAGAATGAAATCAAAATCAATGAAAACATCTTGAAATGTTGGATTTTCTTCAATTTCTTGGAAATTTTATTCAACATCACTTTATCTTTACGTTTTATTTCATTTTTATCCTCTCTAAATGATATACCATCCAACTATATATATTTACATTTCTATAGAATCACCACTTTTTAGGTGTCTTAGCCAAAGAATTTATTCCTGAACATATTTTCGATTTACCTGTATTTTAAAAGTAGATTGTCTTAAGTTGGAAAAACCGAATTCTTTGTGGATTTTTTTTTTCAAATTCTGAAATAAGTTTTTCCCGAATATATACAAAGAAAAAAAAAAGGTTCTATAACAAAGTTATCTTAAAATAAAGAACAACGTATAGAATTTAAATTTCTAGATAAATTCAATTATAAAAATGGTGCCGTATTTAGTATTGTTTTTAGCACATTTTCTTTTTTTTTTTATAACATTTAAAGAAAACGCGAAAACAGTCGCAAAGAAAATGAATTTTTTTTATTTATACATTGTTTGATATTCTGATGAGATTTTCTTTTATTTAATTTTCTTTTTATATTGTTATTATTATTATTATTTTGGTGTGTGTAAAAATCAGGAATTTTAATAGAAAAAAGACCCATCAAAGGTGATTATATCGTGAAAATATATAAGCGAAAAGAAAAAAAAACCTAAAGGACTAATCGCGTTGACAAATAAGTTTCCACATTACTTCACATTCAAGGCAAAACAGATTTTCTTTTATTTTCTTTTTTTTTCTAATGCGATGTTGTTACCAATTCCAATCAAAAATTAACAATTTCTTAAGATTCATCCTTTTTCCAAGGACGCATTTTTTTTTATATATATATCTTTCTACAAAATACCATATTGATTTAGATTCTATAGACTCTTATAGAACATCCGCTTAAATATCAACTTTGAAAATTTTCAAGAAACAATTGATTGATATTCTTCGAAGATATTTCATCGTGACCCAGTTTCGATCAATCTTTGGGGTTAATTGTCATCTAAAGAAGGATTTTCATCATCATGGAAGACAAAAACATTATAAATTCACCTTAAGTGAGTGAAAACTTGTGAGACTATAAATATATTTTGGATATAAATGAGACCCTTGTTAGACAATGATATTGTCCATCATTTGACAGATTTCAGAAAAGGTACTAAATGATATACGATTGTCACATAGAAAATATAATTTTATTGAAATTCTTATTGTAAAATAACCATTCCTATTTTCATGCTATTAAAATGAGCATTCAAAATATCATATAATATATCTTTATACAATAATCCTACATAAGTTTAATTAGATATTTAGTTAGTTAGTTAGAAAAATCATAATTAATAATTAATAATAAATTCTTCCAGATAAATATTAACCTTGCTCTGATTTTCTATATGGATTTATTTAATCAAAATATAGTTAGAACAAAAAAAAAGTCTATAAATATTAGGATATATAAAGAAAAAAAGGCAAAAATCGAATCCTTTTGAATATGGTTTATACCATAGAAAACGGAAAATAATCTTAATTAGGTCGACAAAATCCAGAATATCTTATCACAGCTACAAAAATAATATCCTTTTTTCATCTAAAAGAATTTCCTTACATACAAGCTTCAAATAACATTATATAATTAATTAATATTGTATATCCTAGTATTCTCGGAAATATAACATGAAAAATATAATTTTAATTAATAATCATATTTATGAAAAATATTGGTTTAATAAACATAATAAAATGGTACTTTATTCAAATTTGTACTAAATATGTGCATATATAAAAATCGAATAGGGTGAAACACAAATTATTGGCCAACATTAATAATTAACAATATATACCACCGATTGTAGATGTGTATATTTAAAAAGCAGAAGCCTAAAACTAAATTAAAAACGAATTGAATCTGTCAGAAAAATATTATAGAGCGTCCAGCTAATAATAATGTAACTACCATAAACATGGCATAAACGTGGAAGCGATATACAATATAATCTAGGCTTTTCTACTAAGGTAACGTTAAAGCCCTGAGTCTAATGGGCGCCACGCGTTTTTGACACGCCGCAAAATCAATTCAAATCAGTGCGCTTCAATTGCTTTAAATACAATGATAGTAGCACAACTTTGTAGCGCCGCAAAATTTGATGAAACTTTAAACTTTGTGGCGCGCTGTTCTCATAAAATCCCAAATTCTGTCTTTCTTGATAAAATTTTTGCATCCAACATTTCCTTTTATTTCTTTTTTATTCTTTTCATACGCTTTTAGAGTAATAAGGCTTGCTTTAATTACCGTAAGTATCTTTTTTGTAAACCATTTTGAATCACTTTTATTTCTGAAAATAAAATCATCTACCAACTTCGGACTTTCGATGACAAATGTTAAAACAATCGCGTGGTACTCATTGTAACTCGGATGCCACAAAGTAACGCAACAGGGCTTAAGTGTTCGAAATTTTGCCTAATTTCGACCTTCCTTATTTGTATAAATAACGTTTGGCTACATGTCAAAAAAAAAGTAAACACTAGTTGGAATATACATATTACGCCACTCCGGGCTTAAGTGTTCGAAATTTTGCCTAATTTCGACCTTCCTTATTTGTATAAATAACGTTTGGCTACATGTCAAAAAAAAGTAAACACTAGTTGGAATATACATATTACAACTAGTGTAAAGCTTTTTAGACTCGTAACTAAACAGCTATTTATAGGTCGAAAGATTGAAATTAGGAATCTATAGAAATTAAGATACTTGATATTAGTCATACAAATTTATTGGAATAGAAAGCTTAATACCTAATAGTATCAAAGCAAATTAAAACAAACGTAGTTCCACTTGTTTCATGTCATTTAGCCCTAAAAATATAATTCCGATCAACTTCCATATCCGATTTCTAGTGCGACCAGTAATTATATCAGGATATATAGTAAGTAATTCATTATAAAGTACTATAAATAATGCAATAGTGACCAATAACTGCTCTTTTATGCTATATTCAATTAATTTAAAATTATCTTCAAATGTACAAAATTATACAGTTTTATTACACCTTATCAAGGATTCTTAATTTTCTGCCTATTTTATTTATTAAAGATGATAAATTAAATTGCTTTTTTTTTCTAAAAAAGAAACTTTTAAAACTTCTTCTTTTCTTTGAAAGAATTACAATAAAAAAATTTTTGTTGGCACTTTTCCGGAGGTTCTTTCTTTTTTCTACTACAAAACTGAATTTTGAATGACTAAACCCATATAACCGAAGCTATTTACACAAAATCTTATCTTCTTTAAAAAAAGGATATTGAAACCCTTTTTTTTATTTCCAAAGAGTAGAAAAAACTGACTCAAATTTGGTGGCACGTTGTCTCCTTTTATTTATATGATTTTATCCGAATAGCATTTTATTATTGAGAAATAATCCATACGGAGCGGCTACTTTCACGATTTCAGCTTTTTATTAGATCATCAGTTATTTCATAAGCTTTTTTCTCTACCCTATTCCAATTCTAGATATCATTTCTCTACGTCGATATAGTCAAACAGGAAAAGGAAATTTATATACTAAGATATATTACTATCTTATTTCATTTGTATAGCTACGTTGTAGATCTAGCTTATATCGCAACTATTCCGCAACGAAATGACACACGATTTTTCACTATGGATACATTGTGTATTTTCGGAGGAAAAGGAAAAATCCAACCGAATACGAATATTTTCCTAAGAAAAATTTTATTTAAAAAATACAGAAAACAAAAGATAAATTACACTCGCTTCAATGATTCAATTAAATTTATTCACTGTCAAATTTTTTCTTTTCATTTTTTTTTTCTTTTAATCGAATTTCTTATTCTAACATCAAAAATTTTCTTCTCTGATTTTCAATTTTCTTCGTGTTTTCCTGTCTTTTGACACCAAATTCAAGTAAAATATTTACCATCTAAAATTTGTTCATGACGAAGTGGAAATGATGATGGTGTATTTACTTCTATTGAATATCTGATTAATTTAAATCTCATTCCAATCGAATGGTAAATATCTCTTTTGATATCATCTAACGTTATTAAGGAAAGTACTTCATGAGAAATTATTATTAATAATAATAATAATAAATTTTATGCTGTACGAATAAATATTACATAAATTCAGGTATTTTTCGAAATTCATAAAGACTTATTGTTTAGAATTTCAATGTTTTTGGTATACTATTCTTAAGATATTTTTAGTATACAATGTTGAAAAGGTTAACGTCCTTTCAATATACTATAAACTCTATAAGGAAACAAATTTATAAGATGTTTTTGACGAATTGTCTATAATATACGAAATGTATATATACACAAAGAAGCTGTGAAGCAATTTGTACGCTGACAAAGTGGATTTTGTTATCAGAAAGTTCATCGCATCCCAGAAATATCCCCGAAAAAGTATCAAATATATTGAACGATTTTTGCAATCATTCAATGTGAATAGCAAAAAAAAAAGAAAATAAACATATACTAAGCATATATGAATGAGGAAAACATGACAGGAAACCAATAATATACTATTTCCTCTCATACCAAAATATGATAGAGGAAAATATTATCTGGTTTTTCAAAGCAATTTAACTAAATACGAAGAGTTAGGATGGATTTATAGAAGGCTTTTAATATTATTGATTACGAGCGAAAGGATTTAAAATTTATACAAGGATTATCATACATTGAAAATCATTGGAATCTAATTATAATGGATAGTAGAGGAAAAAACCTTAAACCTAAACCTTTAGCAAATAGGCATAAGTTGAATATTGATACCACCGTACATAATATGTTGTGTATATATTTTTGGCACTATTGCAGCTATGCAAATCACGCCTAGTCTTAATAGTCTTAGTATTTGTAAAAAAAAAGACTGTAAATGCATAGATTTTTATATCACACAGAGTCCTTTTAGCAAATACAATTAATGAGATGTAGTGGTGCAGACGTGCCCAAATCAGAATCAAAGTTGAGAACTCCCTTTATTGTATGTTTTTTGATATCACAAGCTTGTATTCATGTACACAAATAGTCGTACGAGAATACAGAAGGTATTAGATAGGGCGAAAAATCATAGTGTATTTGATGAGAGCAAAAAAAATGCCTAGACCGAATCCAATCGGCGTTTAATGACACGAGACATTCCTTAGAATCTTTATATAGAGAAATCAAATGTTGAAAACCATCAAACAGAAGCATTCAGAATTGGTTAATCCTTAAAACGTTTTATTTGATCATGGATCGATCATGGATCACATGCAAGGATGGTCACTTGTCAAAAGTTGTGAGATTTCAACTTGGAACTTTTGATGCATCCAGACTTTCAGACTACCATTTATTTCGGTCTCTGTAGAACTTTTTTATGGTAATTATATAGTATACATTTAAGTTGGAAAAACGACTTCTTTCGGTTTTTTGTCCAGAAAAACCAGAAACTCTACAATGATGAAATGATGGCCCTGCCAGGAAAATGGCAAATGGTCAGAGATCAAAATCTAGAAAATTCGGTTTAATAAAGTTTTGAAATGTTATGATTCACAAAGTTGTAGTATTCGATGAACGTTTTTGGAAACATTTAAAAATTAAGCAATTCATCACATTTATATCAGATCAAAATGAATGTAGTCAGAATTTTAAGGAAGATGTATAAATTTCAAACGTTTATATTTATTAAAAATGTGAAGTTTCTTTGTTAGAAGTTAATTAACGATAACTTTTGGTGTCACTGTAATAGAATTTTAAGAGAGAAAAACACTGACATAGAATATAATAGAGTTAGGAAAAAATTACTTTCATTTTCAACAAGAAAATAGAACTTTTTCGATTACCTCTCTTAGATATGGCAATTTCAATTAAGAAGAAAAATTGCACGTCGTTTTAATATTTTTATCTTTCACATACATACCCCAATATGATGTCGACCTGAACTAGGCTATTCATCTCGAAAAATAATGCTGAAATATATATATATTTACCTACATATAAATGTGCTACTTTGGTACTTTACCTATATTTTTTATTGCTCTCAAACTCAGTGTCATACAAAGTAAAGTAGCATAATTCAAGGAAGCCTCAAAACATAGTTTCTTTTTTCTTCTTTTTTTATATATTATATTTGGAGCAAGGATATCTGTGATCAGACATCTTAATATGACATTCGTTGTAATTTACTGACTTATAATGTTCATACGAAAATACAATAATGTAACAAAAATGCTACTCTATTTATTCGACATCATTTTTATAGCCTATGGTAGACACTACCGGGAGGTATATTAGTTTTTTTATTATAATTGTAACGCATAGAAATAATTATCGGAGTGAGCAGTCCCAAGATACTAGTTGTGTACGTATATAGAATTAAAAGTTATATTGCTATATTCATACTCGTCCATCCATCCGACTATTTGATAACTCAAAAATGTGTTAACTGATTTTAATGAAATTTGTAATACTTGTGTTTTATTGGAAATTCTATCGGTCGCTATTTCACTTTCACAAGAAAAACGATTTTTGTTATTTATATTCTTACAACTTTTAATTTCGAATGTTCGAATCACTGAAATTACTATTTGATGGGATTATTTCGTTGCGTAACAAACTGCAGTAATTTTTTTGAAGTTAAAAAAATTAAAAATTGTTTTTTTACACTACTATTTGTCGTTGCGAGACAGCTAGAATTGTTTTAACTAAATAAAACAAAAAAAAATAAAAATTATAGAAGAAAAACTGGCCAAAATCAGGTACGATTCAAGATTCAAAACAATTTTCTGTTAATTTTAAATATTTCAATAAAAAAAAGTTTTTATTTTCGCCATCTACCATCTAGTAGATAGTACTTAGTCCCTACCTACTATCCATCGCTAAATTAGCGCGTATAATTGTATGGAATCTGCGCTTATTTTTCTCAAAAACACAGTGCTAATATAGTGTAGGTTGATTATTTCATAATTCGATTCGATTTGGTATTGCATTTCAATAAAATCGGCAAGGGGTAACAAAGTTATAAAAAAAATCATATTGACTACAAAGTTTTGTTGTTGTTCAGATTTAATTCGAAAATTTATGAACGAATTTCATTTAAATTAGTTACATACATTGATTACATTGTTGTACATTCCTCTGTTGAATTTCACTAAAATCGATCAAAGGATAGTAAAGGTTTGTGGTTTTTTTTTGTTACTTCAGAAACTAATTAACAGATTTCGATAAAAATTAAATAATTGATTTGCACTATCAAAATCTAGATTATCTCTAAATTGGAGCAAATACGAAGAAGCGAAACAATATTATAAGTTTTCATTTAGGCTGTTTTCTTTTCGTGGAGTTTATTTATAGGACGAGTCCCATTTCTATTATCGGCTATTTGCCGATTTTAAGTTATTATATGTTTTTTCTTATACAATTTGTAACTCATGTGAAAATACTAGCAAAATATTTATTTTGTAGCCAATATTATCACAAAATTAACGATGTTACTTCGAATATAGTTCAATGTTGATCTCATATCATGTGAACTGCATAATATTAAATGGAC
The DNA here is from genome assembly GCA_963422695.1 of Xylophagus ater. Taxonomy (NCBI): domain Eukaryota; kingdom Metazoa; phylum Arthropoda; class Insecta; order Diptera; family Xylophagidae; genus Xylophagus; species Xylophagus ater. Next base: position 6,687,578 of record OY730479.1, read on the forward strand.
ATAAATCTCGTTAAGATTAAAAACTTTTATATACAATGCATTTCCAATTTACGACAGTAGAACTTGCTTGCGGTCATTTTGTCCAATGCAAGAAAAATCAATGTTATGCACTTCAAACCTTAACTGACTAACCTCAATTGAAGTTCAATCGATTGATTTATAATTACAATCATTGTAACACTTTCGAAAAATAAATTTTATGATTTATAAACGTTTTGAAAAATAATTGATCTAAATTTTTCAGACAAGTAATTTTTAGCACCATGTAATGATATTCTATTTTATTTATAGATTCTTATCAAAGTTTAATGTGGAATGAATTTGTTGTGTTGGAAATATAATTTGAAGATCTTCATCAGAAGACACTTCCAAGCGGAATATTCTGTAATCAGAGCTGTTAAATGTCTCTATGCAATTTCGCAATTTTTATGTCCTATGGTAGGTACTACCAGAAGACACATTAGTATTGTTACTACATTTGTAACGCACAGAAATCATCATCGTACAAAAGTTGTAGGGATTTTTTTATCGGTGTTCGTCCGTCTGTCCACTCGTCCGTATACAAGATAACTCAAAAACACGTTATCCGATTTTCATGAAATTTAGAATGTGAGATGATTCTTCTTTTATTTAGTTAGATATCGCATTTTAGTAAAATCGGCAAAGGTCGAGGGAGGTTATAAAACAAAAACCAGGATAACCAGAAAGTTTTATCGTTTTTCTTTATAGTTTTTCTGTTTTAATTGGAAAATCTGTAGACCAATTATTTATATACATTGATTACATAAATAAGCGTTAAGATGTTAAAGTTGGACCGATTTAGGTCCAAGGATAATGAAGAAAAAATAGTTGTAAGAGAAAGTAAGCCTGTTCATAAAGTTTTTTTGATGTAGTTCAAAAACTAATACACCGATTTGTATCAAATTTTCAGAATATATTTATGTTATTGGTGCCCACGCTATCTATGAATTAAAATAAATTAAAAATAAAAGAAACAAAGTTATGCCGAAAAAAACTTGTAATATTGTAAGTTTTGGCTGCTTTTCTTGTTAAGTACGCGTCCCATTTCTACCATAGGGCATCATAATGTCGATTTTACATTACTATATGTTTATTTAAATAATTTTGCTGGTAGACGATACAAATGGAAAAAATATCACGAAATTGTAAAGCTACTATATTATATGAGTTCAGTTATTTGAACTTTTATAATGGATGCATATCAAATAAGAAATGCATATAAAATTCGATTTAAATATGGAAATATTTTGACTTTTACAATTTGTTTCAAGCAATCTTAATGTAATATGTTCTTTATTTGAAAAAATTTTGACTTATATAAATTTGTAAAAAGCTTTCTTTCACATGTTTTTTTAAAATGAAATCTTGTAAATTGAATAAGAAATGCATATAATATAAATCATAGCAAATTCTATTTGAAATCACATTTGAGCACGTTCCACTAAACAAAAACGAACCAAAGAAAATTTATGAGCTTAAATTCACATAAAAAGATTAATGAACTTGTTTAGCTATTAAGATTTTTATCAATTGAAACGTAAATGGAAAGCTCAACCAAATTGAATGGAATTTGTCGTTTTTAAATTCAAACAGAAAATAATAATGTGTTATTGGTTTTTCTAAATGTTTCTTAAGTCTATAAGATTATTTTCATAAATTAATGTTAAGTAATTTTAGTTTTTAACTAATGTATCTTATTTATACTAATATCCCATAGAGTTATAGACAATTATTTCTAAACCGAATATCCTTATATATGGTTCGTTTTTCTGTAATATCAACCTTGATACCTAAATATGGTCAACATTAGCTTTAATCTGCCGAGGTAAAGTAGTGTCATTCAAAAACTAATGATCTAATAAATAAAGTTTATATAGTAAAGTTGGAATCAGAGAAACAATGAACATGTACACACCATGTAGATGTAGAATGGGTAAACAAGGTTTTTTGGATTATTAAGCAAATTTTGTAGAAATTTCTTCTTTTAGTTTAAAAAAGTTTATTCACATGAGTTTAAAATAAAAATTTTAAAAATCTTCACAAACTTTTAGAAACTTTAATTTGAAAAAAACCAGCAAAAATTTACATCTACATTATATTTTGTCTGTATGTACCGAGTTGGCTCCTAAACGACTGGACCGATTTTTATAAAACATGTGTCAAACGATTCTTTGTTCTATAGAGCTGGTTATAGTCTATATCAAAATTGCCACGCTCACTTTTAACGCCCACAATTAATGAAAAACACGATTATTTTCGACATATTTATCGCAAAAAAATGAAATTTGGTGAGTTCATATAGTCACTACCATAAAACTACATTAAAAGTGGACTCATGGAACGCTCACTATTAGTAAATTTTTCTTAAGTTTTTAATGAGAACAGTTTAATAAACTCTTCTTTTGATGATTAAAATTCATTTTCAACCCGAACAGGGTATTCTGCTAGTTATTAATAAAATGATCCCAAAAATTATGGAAATTTATTGGATTCATTGTGAAAATAAATCTTCCTGAAAATAGCAGCAGGCGGATAAAATTTCTATTTAACAATGCTAATGTGAAAAGCCACTAATTACCAAAATTTGAAGTTGAGCACAATTCTCGAACCCAATTTCTATTATAAAAAAACATACGAAATATAATCATACTTTATGTTTTTTATGTTCTAATGTTTATTATTTGAACATTGAACTCTCATTTTGAAATTATGTTTTGGTCGAAAATATAAGTTTTGATTGAATGAGTTTTAATAAAATTTATAGTGGAAAATAATCAAATGCCAATGAAAATTACATCCAGTTCAAACTTGAAATTGATGAATTTTCTTTTCAAACAATATCAGAATTTTCATTAATATACAATAAATATGGGTAAACATAATAAAATATGTATTTCTTGATTAAAATTCCAGGGAATCTATGGTATTTGATTTAGATGACATTATTAAATTCTAAATATTCATGAGTCTAATATTTAATAAGTATTTCATAGGAAATATATTATTAGAGCCATATTGCTTATCAATTATAAATGATAGTGTCGGTTTTTATTTTAGTATAAATATATTTAAAATGCAATTTTGTCTAGACTCTAGACAAGTTTCTTTTACTATAATTTATGTTTAAATACAAAAACAAAACAATGATTATCTTGCTTTACTAATAAATAAAGTTTTTCTTTATTTTACTATAAATATAATATTTTCCTTCGGATAAATCAATTTTCTGAAGGAGAAAGTTTTTTTTTGTTTGTTTCCTACAATAAATATATAACTTCAGTAGAAAAGGAAAAATTGTTTGGTTTTCACTTTCATTTCTATTAATAAGAAAAACGTAGACAATGTTGTCTAGTCAAATATTGTACATAAAATTCCATCTAATATTGAATACAGTTCATTGATATTTGATATAAATATAGAATATTAAATAAACATAAAAGTGCGTCGTTGTTTTTATTTTTAAAAATTAAAAAAATTCCTCAAATCGGGCGAAAAGTTTTCAATACAAAATTTCCTATACTTACGCATTAATCAAGAATTTAATATAAACCCTAAAGTTAAGTACTTGTTTATAAAAAGATTGTGAATTAATTAATGATTGAATAAATTTTTCAGTTTAACTCATATCAAGGGTCCCCAATTCCAAGGAACTTTGAAATTAAGGGCTTCAATACTGTGAAAACCTCAAAAATATTGTGAATTTTTGGAATTAATTCCCAAAAAACTTCAAATACGATTTGAACATAAACATTTATATACTTTAACGAATATTAGTTAGTAGTTTGAGCATTAGATATGTGCTTTCTGGAATTTTATGCCCCATCTATTATCCAAATTATGCTATTATCAATATATATAATGTTCGACATAACTTACTGTGATTTTAACCTAAACTTAGGGGAACCGTGGAACTAGTCGTATACCTTAAACAAAGAAGGTTATCAAGAAAATCTTTGGACAAGCCCAAAGCCTACTATTTTTCTATTTGGAAACTTAAGTCAATTCCTCTATTACATTCTGATAAATTGTGTAGCCTGTTTCCGGAAACGTACTTTTGAGAAAAGTACGATTAAAGTTTGTTTTTTTAGCTACCTGCTACAATTCCTTTTGCGCTACAACTGCTATAACTTGATAACTATTTCGCATTTAGATATACAAACTTTTCCACATTTATTTTTAGAATTTAAGCTATTTCAGTCAACAAAAAAAAATTCAGAACTCTGAAAATTTCACAGTATTTGTAACCCCTTAAGTGTTTTTTTGTTTGTAAAATACCATATATGAAATGAACTTATAAATCGTTGTAATTCCTAGAAAATTTGTAACGCAACATTAAACGATATAAATACAAATATAAAATATAAGAATTTATTTCTAATATAATAATATTAGAAATAAAATTCTAAATTTAATTTACAATCAATACTTTTATTTGGGTATGTCTTTTCCCTTCTCATCGAGTATTTTATGTATTTTATATTATGTCTTTTTTTCCAATACGTATATTTTATGAAAGGATTTCTCAAGGATTGTCTCTACGGTCTCGTAGATATGTATTCTAAAATCACACTTGAACTTGGAATTTTGCGTATCGATCATGAAACCACCAAGGACTATTTATATGATGAGATTCATTTTTATAGAAATATAATCCAAAATGTCTGTTATTATCCCGAAGGTATTGTATATGAAATTTTATCGTCACCATCTAACATCATGTTTTCTTTTTTTGAGTATTGTACACAGTGCCTATGAATAAATCTTTCAGTCTACATATTTTTTGTTTTCCTTATGGATTATGATATATTTGAACCATTGTATCTCAAAAAAATCTAGATTCGAATTCGTTCTTCGCAGAAATGGTAATTAATCGAAATTTTCCATGATAGAATTTAGCAAAAGGATAAAAAAAAGCTTTCAGATTGAAATATGTTTAACATGTTATAATTATTTTGAAAAAAGAGTTTTAATAATCATGTAGAACAGTGTTTTGGGAATGTATTTCATTTTATGCCCTATGGTAGGTACTGCCGGAGGGTATATTAGTTTTGTCACAACATTTGTAACGCGTATAAAGTATCATCGGAGAAGAGTTTCTAGCCTAAAGATATGAATAGAATCAAAATTTATATCGATTTATATCGATGTCCATCCGTCAGTCTGTGCGTATACAAGATAACTCAAAAACACGTGATCGGATTTTAATGAAATTGAAAATATAAGTTCGTTATTCCCTAACTCGATTTGGTACTACATTTCAGCAAAATCGGCAAAGGGGAAACGAAGTTATAGAGCAAAAACCAGGATGACCAGGAAGTTTTCTCGTTTTTTTATGGTTTTTCTTTTCGGTTTTAAGTAGAAAATTTGTACACCAATTTTATTGAAATTATTGTCATACATTGAGTACATAAATAGGTGATATTGCGGAAAATTTCAATAAAATCTGTATAAAGATAATGGGGAAAAAAATAGTCGTAGGGGAAAAAACGCCGGTTCATAAAATTTTTTGAATGTTCTTTAAAAGCTAATGTACTAATTTGAATAAAATTTGCAAAATAGATTTATGTTATTATGGACTAGGCTGCCTGCCAATTAGAGCAAAAGGTGGAACCAAAGTTATGCAGAAAAAGTCTCGAAATATTATTAGTTTTGGCTGGTTTTCCATTTCTGCCATAGGACATCAAAAACTCGACTATACTATTAAGTACTTGTAGACCGATTTTCAGTTATTATATCTTTTCTTGTTGAAAACAATAAAAACAACTTTGGTTTGTATTATTTTAGAAACATTTATATACTTCGAATGAAAATTCTCACCATTTCTTTTACGGAAAAGCGACTATATATACTGTCTGAGATTATCAGAACCACGCCTTTTTGTGCAACTGACAAATTAAATGAATAACAAGATAATATACTTTCAGTTCTAATTTGTAGATTCCAATTTGAAATCTTAAATGTATGTAGAAATTGTATATCACTTTTGGAAGTTTTTATTTTCTATTAAATTGTTGTTACAGGATTATAATCTATTAAAATACGTTGGATTAATTTATCATTTCAAAGTGTCCCCGAAAATTATTTTAAGTAGTTTACAAAAGTTTTTCATTATATATACATGAAAATGTTTTTAGTCGTCTTTGTTTCATAGTTTCAGACTATTTAAATTCAGGGTAATTATCTAAATAGAAACATATTGAAAATAATTACATGTATATATGAAAATTATATAAGTTTCTTTGAAAATATTTCTGGGCTTTTTAGTGCTATATTTTAACTATTTAAAAGGGAATTAAAAGAGTATTTCGAAAATTTCAAGAACTATATTCAACTGTCATATTTTAATCCATTTTAGTATTAAAGAGGATTTTCAATAGAACATATTTATTATGAATACAAAACAAACTTACAAACTTACAAAATTTTGATAGAAATTATAATTAATTCGAATTCCCATAGCAAATTCATGATGAGACAACGAGTCCTTGTTTAAGTATAAACATCTCATTGAAAAGGTTTATGCGAATAAACTATCTTAAAGTCCAGAAAAGTACATATTCTGTTTATTAAAGACGATATCTGGCATTGTAAAGAATGAATCTTTAAGTTTTCCATTTTCCTAGACGTTTTTTGTTTACAAGGTACATCTTAATTTATTCCTTCATAGTAAAATATTATGATTGATGTTCAAATAGCGTTGATACAATCAACATTTGTTCATTGTGAACTTTGCTTTAATAAAATACTAAAGTTCTAATAGAATAAAGTATGTAAAAACATCAAAAAAAAACCTGAAAAACCACCCATTTTTATAATTATCTGTCGAACTCCATAAAAGCTAATTTAAAGTCTTCAAATAAAGTACCTAAAATTTAAAGCTTTAGAAATGATGGTTCATTGAACCAAAATAATAAACACAATAATTAATTAAAAACATAATTTTAATGTCCTTTTAAATTATTTAATAATAAAATTAAATATTTATTCTACATTTTCACCAATGAAGAATTTAGTATTAAAATTTTGCAAATTTATGTCTTTTTCTTTTTTTTGAAATACAGGTTCTTAGCAATTTGGTGGCCATTAAAACAAATGACTAAACGTCGAGCACGTATTATGATACTATGCATATGGATAATAGCGCTTGGTTCAACATTTCCATGGGCATTATTTTTTCAATTGGTCTCAAATGTACCAACAGCACCAGGAATATTAATGTGTATTGAAATATGGCCACCCGGAACTGATGGAACATTATATTTTTTATTAGCAAATTTAGTCGCCTGCTATCTTCTACCGATGGCATTGATAACACTCTGTTATGTTTTGATATGGATTAAAGTTTGGACACGATCAATACCAGGTGATTCAAAAGATGCCCAAATGGATCGTATGCAACAAAAATCTAAAATTAAAGTTGTTAAAATGTTAGTCGCTGTTGTAATATTATTTGTACTATCTTGGTTGCCATTATATGTTATTTTTGCAAAAATTAAATTAGGTAAGTTAGTTTTTTTTTTTGGTTTTTACATTTTTTAATATAAATAAATTACATTTTATTCCTTTAGTTGGCATTAAAAGCGCACAAGAAGAAGAAATAATCAATACCGTCACACCAATAGCACAATGGTTAGGATCATCTAATTCATGCATTAATCCTATTTTGTATGCATTTTTCAATAAGAAATATAGACGTGGTTTTGCTGCCATTATTAAATCACGAACATGTTGCGGAAGATTGAGGTAAATACTTTAAATATATAATAGTATATAGACATTTTGTATAGTATGACAATTGACAACACTTGCTCCATAGGCGATTTTTTACTTTTTAATCCCTATGTCCTGGTTTCAGTTGAAACGTAGTATAAAAATTTCAACTTTAAATGATCATACAATTAATTTAACATTTTCCACGAGACTATGAGTTAAATTTATATTAATACTTGGGAACTTGTGACTCCCACGATATAGGAAAAATCATTTATTCCATAATTTTAAAAGAAAGTTTTACAAAAAGGATATGAAATTTTCTTACAATTTATTGCTTTTAGATTAGTCCAAGAGAAATTGTCAACAAAACTAAAAAAAACCATAATTAAAATAATATTAATAATTTTGAATGAAGAAATTTTGTCTTAAAATCCACAGAAAGTAGAATCCAATTAATGTCATGAAAATTCAAGGAAAATTTTTATCTATTTTTATATCTAAAGAAAATAAATTCTTGTTACTGAACTGAACTGAATAGTTTTTATAACTTGGATAGTGTATTATCATTCTTATGTATTTAATTGCATTCTAAATTTTATGAGAAAATTTCAAGATAATTAAGAAATAATGAATGTTTTTCATGAACATCGAAAAAGTTTTCCGAATTCTATGAAAATAAAATGATAAATATTTGGGGCTATTTTTGCATCCATAAATTTCATGATGAAATTTTTAATTAATTATTCAAGATAAACTAATGTTAAAAAAAAAAAGACTTTATCAATAAAAATTAAAATTACAACAATTCTTGTTTTTCTTATTTTTTAGATATTATGACAACGTAGCAATTGCGTCATCATCGACCAGTACCAGAAAATCATCCCATTATCAAAACAGTGCAAAAAAGGGTCCATGTAGTCCATCAATAAAATCTGATGCCGTCTCATATATTTATGAACATAATACAAGCCGTAAGCATAACATTATCACCAAACAGGATAGTAACCTATCACGACAGATGTTACTTAAACAAGACAGTAATGTATCACGACAATCTCTCTTGAAACAAGATTCTCATGGTTCTAGGCAAATGCTTATCAAACAAGAAAGCGGAACTGGTAGCGGAAGCAGTGTATCACGACAGGACAGCAATGCATCGCGACAAATGTTATTGAAACAAGACAGTTGTGGTTCACGTAATTCATTGGCAAAACAGGATTCACAAATTTCATATATTGAAACAAAACGTGGTCAACTAATGCGACAGGATTCAGATTTATCAAAACGGGATTCATTTTCAACACAGGATAGTGTATCGATTGACTCTCGACGTGGGATACTTTGTAAACAGGATACACAAATATCATATATCGAGAATCGACGTCCATATTTAACCAGCCAAGATAGTATTGTATCATTTATTGAACATAAACGACATCAATTAGTTAAACAGGATTCTGTAATTTCATTTGCTGATCAAAAACCAGGTAATATCAAAAATTTTTAATTATTTTCTTTTCTTTTTTTGTTTTTTAAACGCATTTTTTTTTTTAAATTAAAAAACGTTAATGATTTGATATCGAAATTAAATTAAGGCAAAATTCTAGTTAATAAATGAATTTATATAGTTTTTACGATTGAGAGAATATAAAAATCTCTTCAAATATTTTCAATATGAGAAATTTCGATGGTTTTATTCCAGAAGTATAGGCAATCGGAAATTTCATTCTAAATTCACAAAAATCTTGAATTAGAAGATTAATTAAAATTTCAATTGGAAATCAAAACTCAATCAAAAACTCCTCACAAGAAATATACCTTAATTAATGTTACTTAAAGAACAAACAAAAACTCAACAAGAAACAAGCACACTAAAACTTAATAATGAAATATAAATTTACTTGAAAGTAATACAAAACCAATTCACTTAGGTCAATTAATTACTTAATCGAACATCTTCAGCTACTACTGATAATCATCGAAATAAAAACTCCTTAATCTTCTGTGAGTCAAAACAAAAAAAGAAATTTTAAAAATCGTGCTGGATCAAAATGCTTTTACTAGTCTAGCTAAATCTCTGGCAAGTACAGGCCTTTCAAAAAAAAAAAATAAAAAATAGTACATATTTGTTAAATTATGTATTTTCATAATAAATTTCTGTTCAAAATGTATGTATAGGGTGTTTAATAACAATATTGTAATTTTTTTTTGAAGTCATTTCGAGTCTTAAAATTCGATGCAATGTATTCTTTTATAAAAGTGTGTAAAGCCAAATCGTATGATATTGGAATATTCCTTTCCAAAATCGAAATCGAAATTCGAAAATGTTGGTAGTTTACCTTTTTTTATTTAATTTTTTCAGCCACTTTTATATATTCTTTATTGATTACTCCTCCTTTGCGGAACGGAAGCTAGTAAATCTTAATGTGTGCCAATACTTTTTTAAAACATCGTACAAGCAATACTTAAGTATCGATACAAAAGTATGAATACCCTAGGTGTGCCTCTAGTATAAACAATGACCCCTTATAAAAAATCACAGAAGCTTGAGCTGGAAATCTAATTGTAAACTGCCTTTTATGGAATTTTACTTTGCTAAAATGCAAAAAACTTATTTAACACTAGACAAGTAAAGTGCTATCATATTGGCAGAAAAGAAAGCATTAATTCCCGTCAAAATTATTTCATTTATTTTTTAATTAGGCAAAATCCTTCTATCATGCTATTTATACAAACGTAGATCATATTAAACAAATGCTCTTTTGGCACTTAAAGTGACTTCAGCTTGAGATATAGAACTCTATCGATAGTTGGCATGGCCGATAATCACCCAACAGAAAAAGTTGAAATGCTAAATAGAAATAATAGAAAGTATTACCAAAGATATTTATAAAGAAAAGATGTGGAAAGTTCAAAAGAGCTTTTATTTAACATAAGTAATTTACATTAGTTCTTATGGCAAGAGCTTTAAACTCCTAAAAGTTTCTTCCATAAGATTTAAGGTAGTTTACTCATGTTAAATGAAAGTTTCTTAGAATTTTACATAACTTTACTCAATTATATCTTTAGTATTACTCTTTGGAAATTTTCCGAAAGATATCTGACAAAACAGATAGTCTCAAGGAACCTTTACTAACTCAAAATGATTTCAGGATTTAAAGCCTTCTTAATCTATAAAGTTTTTAAACACTCTGTACATTTTTTTCGCTCTATTTTTTCTAAAAATTTCGTAAATTTAAATAATTAATTAATAATTTCAAATTGTCTTACATTTCTTTCTTTTCTTTTTTGTTTTCCCTTAGTTAATACCGGAAAAACATCTTCCTTCTTAAAAAATTTCCCAAAATAGTTATTGTTTTTGCATTCAAATATTTTCGTCTTAAAAAATTTTAAATATTTTTTCTTGTTAAACAGTAAGAAATTAAAAGAAATTCTTTTTAAATTAATATCTTTTTAAAATAAAAAAAATTCCTTTAAATTTGCATGATTTTATGTTAGTTTTTTTTTCTGTTTTTCTAGTTCCTTAAAACTCTATATTTATATTTACAAATACTTAAAAATTAAAAAAAATAAAAAAATACTAACAGAGGTCTAGTTAGGATTGAGAGTTAAATTTCATAATTATTTGTTAATCAAAAAGTAGTAAACCCATGTAAATTTCCCCATTTTTCTAATGTTTTATTTAGAATAATTTCTTTATTTTGATATAAAAAACTATATATATATTTTATTTGTTCAAAAATATTGTATTTTTGTCCTTTTTTTTCTTTTTTGGCCGACGATTTTCTGTTTTTCCAGAACCAAGACGACATCAACTTGTTAAACAAGACTCAATAATATCATTTGCTGATCAAAGACGTGGTCATCTAACAAAACAGGATTCTGTGATAGCATATCCAAATCGAAATGGTGAAGGTCATCATGTGTCCATTTTAAAGAAAACTGATTCACAAAATTCAAATTCAAGTTCACCACGTCGAAATATTGAATTTGCTGAATAAATTTTTTTATCAAAAAAACTAATAATAATAATCGATATATATTTATTTAATTTGTATTTTTCTTTTTTAATTATATTTTTAATTGTTTTTTGGTTTTTTAAAAAAGTACGAAACGATACATTTATCAAAATTTCAAAAAACTATACCAAAATACATCCTTTTTCCTATAACCCAAAAAAATTTATATACAAAAAATGAAAAAAATTTGTTATAAATATTAAAAACTAATAAAACAACCGAAAAACATAAAAATAATTATAATAATTAAAAGATAACAAATAATGTACTAATTAAGTTATTTAATAAAAAAAAGGTAATTATATAATAAAAACTTATAATTTTATTTATGTATGTTGAATGTTTAGAATTAAGAAAGTTATTTACTAGAGCTTAGGGTTAAATTTAAAAAAGGAAAAATGAAAATATACGACAAAAAATACAGACAGGATAAATGTCTAAATTAAGAACAATGAAAAAGGATATGCACACAAACACTAAATAAAAAGAAATTATATAAAAACAAATATTTAAAAATTTATATATTTGACTTTTTTGGTCAAAAAAAAGAATATTAAAAATAATGTACTAAAAAGAAAATAATATTGAAATAAAAAGGAGATCAAATATAATGAAAGGAAAATATTTTTTAAAACTATAATATTGTAATTAGGTATAAAAATAATTAAGAAAAATTTCTTTTTATTTTAAAAAATATTTTTCGTAAGTTTTTCTTTTAAATATTTGTTATTTTCCAGTTAAACTGGGATTATTTTTTTAATCAGAAATAATTATTTTTTACACAAAAAATTTATATGTTATTTAATAGTCGATAAATATTTACTATATTTAGGAAGTTGGCAATATTTTTATTAGTTATTTTGGCAATTGAAAGTCAAGTAAAACAAAAAAGAGAGATTGTTATTGAAAGAAAATTCTATATTTTTTCAAAAATTTTAATTTAATCAAAAAAAAATGGGAAGGAATTTAAGTATTATAATATTTTTTTTATTTAAAAATTAGTTAGCCCATTCCTCTCCTGGAATAATGGCTAATCAATCTATTATTAGAAGACACAAATGACAAAAGACACAAATGATTGTATAGATGTGTAGGGTTCTGGACGACTTTCGTCTGGCCATGGGTGGCATGAGTGAGCTATATTGGATCTTGTGCAAGAAACTTTGCCATGGAATCTTGTGTAGTCTGCTCATGTTGCTTAAATTGGATGGGGACTGTTATGGAGTTTTACATGCCTTTGTGCTCATTTATATCTTTGATAGCATACACATTCGATTGATCGTTTATTCGATGTGATGTTGAATGTAATAAGAATATCTGAAGTGTTAAAACAAAAGATAAACTATGATTTAAACCATTTTTTCGTCAAAAACAACACATTTATTTTTAAATGAAAACTGTATTTCATTTTAATTAAAATATTTTCCATCATTAGCTACGAGTTTTGTCCATCTTTCAGGTAGGACACAAATTCCGTACTAAAAGAATTATTCCTCCTTCGAAGGAATCAAGTCATGAAGCTATTTTCGCAGTACTTCAAGAATGAGCATGTCTGGTGAAAACACTGGGTGGAGTAGCATTTCCCAGCGAAGCGCTTCTCTCGTTTCCTAAACTGATTTAGCAACGTGTTGCCTATCATGCTGCAAAATCGTTTTAGCGTATCTACGATGCTATTCTGGTCGTTGTTTTCTTCAAAGCTCGTTTCAATTTGATAAATTTTTGTTTGTAACGACCAGAAGTGACTGTTTCACATGCTTTCGAAAGTTCATGGTGGACTACACCCTTCTGTTTCCACCTTCTTTTCATGGATATTCGACTTTGCATTTTTAAATTGTCTAAACGAAAATTCACAATTTGAAATTAATTGAGCTTTTTCCATCCATCGATGCGCTCCACCTGCATTTTTATTCAAGTTAAACCAAAAAAGGTAAAATTGCCCGCGAATGGTGTTTTTTGGCACATAACCTTCCATTTTCAATCGAATAAAAAACAATATTGTTTACACTTGAATCTAAAATGGCTTACTGATTATTTTAGCTTATCGAAAGCTCTTTCAAACACAATAGCTATCATTTTAAAAAATGTCATAATTTATGAATAGTGTCATCTCTTAAAAATGGTTGAAGTCATAATTTACCTTCTAATAGTTTTAATTTTTTGTTCCAAAATTTAGGACTCACCGAATTAGCAACATCCAGAAGACTTGTATCAGCAGTAAAATGGTTTCGGCTTAATCCGATTTTGCTGAACAACATTTTTATTTTATAAATTTTTCAAGCTTTCATTTAATTATATGATAAGAAACTGAAATCTGGACTGGCATTCTGTACAGCGACAGGCGATTGTCGCTTGTGACCAATTTGAAAGTGATCACCGCATATTTCTAAAGCTGTCACTTCAAATACATCAATATGCGGCGATACTGACGGTGATATCACCTTAGGCAATGCCGAAAAGCGACAAGTGACGAGTGACAATCGCCTATCGCTGTACTGAATGCCTATCCTGAGTTTCAAGAGTTTCAACAATCGATATTTTACTGTTTTTTTGTTATAATTCTTGTTAAATTGTTTCCATAATTTATAAAAGGATGAAAAGCTTTTGATTGGAATAAAAAAAGAATGCTTTAAATTTTATATATATTTATCTATACTTTTAAAAATATTAAATATTAATAATAAAATATACGCTTCGAAAAAAATAATTCTATGTTTTAAAAATTTTAATTTGCATACTAGTTTTGGTGTTTGTGAAAAATCTTAGTATTTAAGTAATTAAAAAAAGTCATCGGAAAAATTTTCGTAATTATAAGAAAACTATAAAAATATTTTTATTATCTAAAATATAAAAACAAGAGAAATAATAATAATAATATTAAATAAAAATAAGAAAGGAAAAGAAAAATGATTGACTTTTGCATCAGAAAAATTTTTGCTAGACTTTTTTTTATTAAAAAGAAAACCAAATAAAACTAAAGCAACTTAAAAAATAAATTTTAAAAATAAAATTTGTAGTGGTTGGCACTTTTTTTTTGAAATTTGGAAATATAATTGAATATAGACTTTTTAATAATAAAATACCCGCCGAATTTTCATATGAAATGCAAATTTTCTATTTGAGTATTTTCCAATAGAAATTCATAATTTTTTTACGTTCACAGTTTTCTCAATTTTCTTTTTAAAACATTTTGAAATTTTCAAATTTAAAAATCAAATTTCGGAAATTTGAAAACTTGAGAATATTTTCAAACATTTTTCTTTTTTGAGTACCGAAAATTTCAAAATAAAAAATTTTCTTTTTATTTTTTAAATTACTAAATAATTTGAATTTTTAATTTTTGTAAAGCTTTTCTTAAAACAATTTGTATAGAACCAGTTTTGATATAAAAAAAAAAAAAAAAACAATTTAAAAATACGTCCGAATTTCAATTAAGAGTCAATCACATAAGTTAAAATAAAAAATATAATAAACGAATAAATTTATTATATTAAAGAAAATAAATAAAAATAAATAAAAACCAAAAAAAAAAAGAAAATTATACGCGCAAAACTATTATTAATTGTGAAACAAAAGCAAAGAATTTATATATTAAAATCCAAAAAGAAAAAATTCCTTAAAACTTAAAAATATATAAAAAAAAAAAAATTTGTTCGAAACAAATAATATTCTTTATAAAAATTTTGTTGGCTGTAAAATCTAAACTTAAATATCGAAACATCGATTTAAAAAATATACCAAAAAAGTGTTAGCTGTAAAACAATATTAATTCCATTAAACTAAACTTTTTGTATTTAAAGAAAAATAAAAACAAAAAACGAATAAAAATCATTTTAAAAACAAGAAATAAAAATTAAAAAATAATTTTTTAAAAACTAATAAAAAAAGAAACATAAAAATAATAAAACCTGCATTAAGACGCACATTTGAGCACAATTAAAATAAAAAAATTTTAAAAAAAACCCAATAATTAAATTCAAAAGCAAACATTTATTTTTGGAATAATAAAATATTGTTTTTAAAACCGAAATTATTTAAATGAAAATTGATAGAAAATGAATTTTTTTGGATAAAATAAAAAAATAATCAGTATTCAATGTAATTTCATTAAAACATAACAAAAAAAAGGAAATAAAAAATAAAAAAATATATAAAATAAAAACCATATTTATTAAATAAAAATTAAACTAAATAAAATTATTATATTTTTATATGAAAATTTTTTATGTTTTAGCCAACTAAATGCTTCATTTTAATATTTTTATTTTTAGTTTTAAATTTCACATTAAATAATCGATTTTTAGAAACCCCCACCGTTTTAATATTTAATTTCATAGTTTCAATTTTTTTTAAATATTCAAAATAATGTTTTTAAATTTATAGAAAATAGCAATGGGAACAAATGAAATGATCAGATTAACAATTCGAATCATATTTAAAATTCGGTTTCAATTACCAGTCAACAATTTTTATAGTAACATCAAAGATATAAATCAGTAAAGATATGTAAAATTATAAAAAGCTTTTATTTAACATAAGTAAATTACATTAGATCTTATGGCAAAGATTTTATGTAACTTAAAGCTAACGCCATAAAACCCAATGTAATTTACTTATATAAAAGCTTTTTTGAACTTTTCATATCTTCTCTTTATTTATATCTTTGGTTATATCCTTTGATATAATATTCAATACACAATTAAATACTTTAAAATATAGTTTAAATATAATTTTAAAGTGCGTAATATCGATGCTAAATCTCATCTGACTTAGGTATTAATATCCGCGGATTGTTTCTATTTAGAAAAATGATTTCTTAAGCACAAAATTTGCAATACATATTATTTTGAACTAATCAAACCAAAGAATTTCCTTGATCTGTACAACCGTCCCATTTTTGGAGCGCCAAAAAATAGGCAATTCATAATTTCTGATAAAAATTTATATGTTTTTTTAAAGTTTTCTTGTTTATAGTAAAACAATGTTTTAAGTTCCAGCCTAAATCAATATATGTGCTTTTCATCATATTTTTCCCTGTCATTACAGACAGGTTTTATCTAGTGTTTAAATCTTGTATCAATCAGTAAAAAGGATAAGGGTAAAGTAAAACACTTTATTTATACTTTCCGCAGCCACGATCGGATCTAAACTCCTTGATTCAAGATTGTCGTCTTCGTTCTTCTCTTTTTCTTTTTTGTTATACCAATGTCATGCAGGCATCTTATCTGCATGTCTATTGTTTACTCTAATACTAGTTTAAATATCTATCGTCATCTAGGCTTCTTATCTACATAACTCATATTTAGCTAATACCTTTTTTTAGTCATATGTTAAGTCATCATCCCCTTAACATAAGACATCTTATATACGTGATTCCTCTTTACCTAGGACTTATTAGGAATGTTATCATGCAGCTGTGTCTACATGCTTGCAGTCGCGATACTCTTATATGTAATGAATCATGTTCCTTAGCCAGCCTACACAAATTGAAATCAATACCGAACTATTTTAATAATTGAAAAACATTATTTTTGAATATCAATAAATTTATCCATCAGAGAAGCCGTCCTTAAAACTTAATTATTTTATAATTTTAATTTGATTTTTTTTAATAAATAAAAAGAAAAACAAAAATACATAATATTTGTACCTGTCATCAATAAATCGCCGTTCTGATTAAAAATTAAAAATAAAAAAACTAATCTAAATAAATATTAAAGTAATTAAAAAAAATTTAAAAATAAACAAAAAGAAAAAAATATAAATTAAAATTTGTTGTTATTAGAAGTTTAGATTAATATAAAATCATAAAAAAGTTAAATTAAAAATTTTTTTATTTAAAACAATAATTAAAATTATTAGCAATAAAAAGAAATATATTTAAAAAAGAAAAAAATTATAATTTTTTATTTCAAATTTTCAAATAAATTACTTCGCCAAAAAGTGAAAACATTTTTTAATTAATATTTTAATTTATTTAAATTTAAAACAATGGGCGCATTCAGTAGTCCTAAGGGCTTAAATCTAGTAAGACGACTGGATGCAATTCTAACTCTAAGCGCTTAGTGACATTTTAGCATAGAAATTTTGTGCTAACTCAAACAGCGCATTTAAGGTTGTTGTTCACGCTACAAAATGATTTGTGTAAAGGATAAATTGAGAGGAATTTTTTTAAATTGTTTCTAGATTTTTCAATTTCAATTGGAATTTTTAAAAAATTAGATTCTTACAACTTTTCGACTTTCCTAAACAATTTTTATTTCATTTTGTTTTCAATTTTTATTTACTCTCGACACTTATTTCGTTTAATAAAAAATTTATTTTTTAAAAGTTATTCAAATAAAACTTTAAAAATTTGACGTTTAACACAGATAACTACCATTCGCTTGATTCAAGCAACCTATCCAGGAGTGCAAAAAATTCTAGCTGCTTAGATTAAGAATTCTGAAAAAGCGCTTAGAACTGCTGCATGCGGCCATTATTAAAAACAAAAATTTAAAAATAAATACAGAAAAAAATTTGGAGAAAAAACAAAAAAAGTAATAAAAATTAACTAAAAAAAAGAATTTCAATTACTGCCACTAAAATTATTTAAAAAAAATATTGAAAATATTGAAAATGATAATAATATTTAAAATCAAAGGAAAAATGTTCATTTTGAAATTTTTAGGTCACGAAAAACAAATATATTATTTTTACTAGTCTAACAAATTTTTATATAATAAAAAAAATTAAATATTAATTCTAATTAAATCTCCTTTTTAAGTAAAACAAAATATTCATTATTGGTCTTGTCAACAAATTCGGTAAAAAAAAATAATAATAATAAAATAATAATTAATTAATTTAAATAATATTTTAAATGAGAATAATTTAAATTTAATTTATCAAAAAAAAAACAACTGCAATAATTATAATGAAGGATAAAATTTATATGTGTTATAATTTTAAAAGTTAATTATTTAAGTCATCGAAAAAATTATTTATAAGAATTAAGGATCAAGAAAAAAGAAAATGTTTATTGAATTGTATAAGCGTGTATTCTATAAAATTTAATTAATAATTTTGGGAAATTTCTTCCAAGGCTGTGTGACGGATTTAATATTAAATTTGAATTTTTTATAAATAAATGTTGATAAACTTGGACATCGACTAGTTGCCACTATTAAATTGCAGGGGTCGAAATTTTTATTAAAAGCTACAAAAAAAGGTCCCGCCCAATAAAAGTTTCGTGGAATCTTTTAAATGATAATGTTAAGGCGCATACTCACGATCAAATCCAGCATCCGTCTTTGGAATGATAAGCCATCGTTAACGCATGATCTGATCGTGGAGTATAGAAAACTTAACGAAAGACTTTACGAAAGTTTTGGCATGGTGGAATTACTTATTGGGTACAAGTAATGTGTCATCAGTCAATACGGATCATGAGTATGCAGGCTATGGATCATGATTACAAGGACAAAAGTGTTTTGGGATAGTTTATAGTCTTTGTAGATAGTTGAAATTTGGAGCAATCTATGACAAGCAAGAAAATTTTTTCAGTACAACTTTTTCCTCACAAGTCCTTAAATAAGTGACTTCAAAGAACTTTTATGGCATAATTATTTAAAATAAAAGTTGTGTAAAGACTTTTATTAAAAACTTCTATTATGATTAGGTTTTAGTTGTTAAAAAGAACTCATACAATAAAAATTCCATTCAAACTAGAAACTAATTTATCAAAAAAAGTTTAATAAAAATTTCAATCCTTGCTAAATTGTATTGCTTCGATTTTTCATGGTTTTTTTCTGAGAAGGTACAAGTTAGATAATTTAATTTAAATCAGTAAGGTCCTATTGAAATTGAGTTGAATTATTGTAAGTTACAGACAGACATTTTATTGACAATTTATTGGCAATATATTGCTTGAAAGTGATAAATTGAAGGCAATAGGTATTCATCTATTTTTATCCAAAAAAAAAAAAGCACAGAGTCATTTTAACAAATACTATTAATAATGTAACGTTTGCAGACGTACCCAAATTGGAAACTCTCATTATTGTATGCTTTTGGTAATAGCCTAAGTAATCAACCTATTTCCATGCCAATATTTTCAAAAACCCCCAAATGTCCCCAATAATACCTTGCAGAAGTCGACTGTTGTATACAATCAAAGAAAGAATTTTGTTTATTTCGAAACAACAAAGTATTTTGATTTTAATCTAGTGGTATTCACTATCAATTACCAATTTGAAAATTGTAGTATTATCAATAACTATCTGTATTTAACAGATACTACTATACTTAATTTGTATTATCCAAATTTAAAAAATAAAATCAACAAGAGATAAATTTTCAATTTCCAATCAATTTTATTTATTTCATTCAAATATATTCTATTATTAGGTTGTAAAGAAAATAATGGCAGCTTTTAAACTTTCAAATTTGCATATATCAACTCAAACAATATTTTATTAATCGAAATAAAAACCATTTGAATCAACCATTTTTGCCATCGAGAAACAATCTTATTTATCCAGATAGTGTAAAAATCCGTCGTTTCTGGAGAAGCAACAAATTGTTCGAATGTTTTATCGTGCAAGAAGTTGACCAAGTGCTTGAAAAAATGTTAGTCGATGAGCAGTTTCCGCGGCTTAATGACTCTACTATAACTCATATAAGAAATTGTAGGAAATTACTTATTTTCCAGGTTCTCTTTAACTATCTGATAAATTATTCTTGAATAAAACTATTGTTATAAACAGATAGAGTGATAAATACGCTTCAAATCAATATACAACTCTTTTCAATGCAATGCAATTTTATTTCAAAATTCAACATTAAAAATTAAAGTAATGAAAACCCACCATTAATTTATTTACAACCTAATAAAAAGCTTGTGAAATAGGCCTACAATCAAAAAGCTATTATCTGAAACGTTTTATTTTTATCAAAGAAATGTTTTATGTATTTTACCCCACGACTCCATTGAACTTATTTCGCGACATGATTTCAGTCGGACTGACAAAAAAGTCCAAATTTTCGATTGTACATTAGACTTTTTTTCAATCCGACTGAAATTACATATGTTTTGAAATAAGTCCAATGTAGTCGTGTGGTAATATGAGAGAAACTATGATAAGAAAGTTCTACTTTAAATACATATATTCGTCCGATACTGAAAGCCTACAAAATAAAATACAGGTCATGTCCAAAGTATGATATTTAATATACAATCAATTGTTTGTTAATGATATGTTTAGTATCAACCTTCCACAATTTATGTAATTTTTATCTTTTGATAATCATAATTCCTGTTCTCCAAAGAAGATTCTACAAATTATTTTAAATTGTTTGACTGGATTGGAATTTCCTAAAGTTATTATATAAATTCCTATCACACTCTATAAAGAAAGTTCGTAAAAAAGTTTAAAACAATACGAGTATATCCTTTGTAAGAAATGGAAAAGGAATGGTTTTTCTTCTAGAATGCATATTTAAGGAATCAATAGCATGTATCGAAATTTCCAGAAATAATTGATGAAAATGTATCTGCGATAAGAAAAACTAATAAATTAATATGAAACTTTTTCTCATATTTACATAAAAAGTGAATTATATGAAATCGTTTGAAAGATTTAAAATTTTTGATGTTTACTTGGAAATAAATATTTATCGAAAAGTTAATGAAAAAAATTAAAAATTCTATCAAAAACTTATTCTTTCTTTTATTTTTATTTAAAAATTAAAATCTTTTTCCTATAATAAATATTTAATTCCTCCAAAAAGAAAAGATAAATTGCATTTGCACCAAAGGAATTGATTTAATTTCTTTTCATTAAAAAAAAAAATACATATTAGCTTTTAAAATACCAATAAAAAAAAAAACAAAATACTAAAACTAAATCAATAAAAATATAAATTTCAAAATAGTCATAGTTTCGTGTAAGATTAAAGAAAAGATACAAATTTGTAAGAGAAAATGTTTCAGGTTCAGAGTTTTAAAAACAAAAAAATTATTAAAAAGAAAATAATTAAGAAAATTGTGTTAGAAAAATTCTACATTTAAGATTTTTTAAATTTTCTCTTTAATTAAAATTTCTTTTAATTTTTCATTCTAATATCTTAATTAATGTTAATTTATATTACTTTATTTTTATTGTGGCTACGTTTACATCGCGACTTAAAAAGAGACCTAAGTGCTTAGGTCGACCTAAATATGACGGTATATACACGTCCAAAGTAACTTAAGTTAGGTCACCTAAATTGCAGACCTACCTTAAATTTAAATCGACCTAAGAACTTTTTGACAGCTGATTAGATGACACTGTAGTAGTTTTTATTGTTTAGCTTAACCTCAAGCAAAGTTGATGTCTAAGTTCCATAAATGCTCACATATGGCGTTATTTTAGACTAAGGTCTAGTACGGTGTAAACACGTGTGACCAAACCTTACTTTACGTTAGATAACCTAAAAATTTATCGGTGTAAACGTAGCCTATGCATATTAAAATTAGAAAAAAATTGATATAAGTAGGACTAATTCAAATATAAAAAGTCTGCTCCATTAAAAGACTCAAAACTTGTTACAATTCTTTTTGAGCCTGTAATGAGAATTATTCGATATTCAATATGCGTGATTTAAGACTCGAATTCATCAATCAAAAATACTGTCCAGAAATAATCAATTACACTTACTGCCATAAATATTTATTGGATATACTTTAGTTAGTATATTATTATGTATCTTGGACAGATATGCAACGACCTGATATGAAAATTTTTTGCATAATTTTCTTTTTGAATTGAGTCCTAGTTAGAAAACTTCTTACTTAATTTTTACCTATACTTATAGTACAATTCTATATTTATGAAGTTTTCTTATTAGTCCAGTAATTTTAAGGCTGAATTGAATAAGAAGAAAATAGTGATGAAATGTTTGGCCTATATTTAAGATGAAAGTATTATCATTTCAAAAATTTTAAATAATAATAATAATAAAATAATAATATATTATTCTATATTCTTACATAATTTTTCTGTCAACATTAAATCTCCAACTTCAGAAATTCAGAATATATATTTGGGTCTAATTAAAACTGTTGGTAATAAAATAGACATTAGAGGTGCTGTATTTTTCTGAGAATGCTATACGCGGCTATTATACAAATATTTAGTACCAGATAATATCGGACGCTAATTAGCGATGGATAGCAGGATGGATAGTACTATTTACCAGATGGTAGATGGCGCAAATCAAAGGTTTTTTTTCATTGGAATATTTAAAAATAACAGAAAATTGGTTTGAATCTTGAGTCGTACCTCATTTCGGTCAGCTTTTTTTTCTATTATTTTTATTGCTTTTTGTTTTATTTAGTTAAAACAATACTTTAAATAACCGTCCCGCGAAATATTATTTGTTTTAATTTCAATATTTGTCTAAAAAAATGAATTTTTAATTTTTTTAACCTCAAAAAAATTACTCTAGTTGGGTACGCAACCAAATAATTCCTTCAAATAATTTCAGTGGTTCGAATATTCGAAATTAAATCTTTTAAGAATTTTTATAAGAAAAATCGTTTTTTTGAGGAAGTAAATTGGCGCCGAATAGAATTCCCAATAAAATACAGCATTTGTATTCTAATTGAATAAAAACAAAATGCATTTTTAACCCAAAAAAAAATTTGACTTCTAATACGTAAATTTTTAGAGATATTAAATGTGAGCATAGAATAAAAATGAATGGTTTTAGTTCAACAAATCGTAAACCCATATAAGTTTATTATATCACAATTATCCATAATGAAATTGATCTAAACTAATTTTCCTTATTTAAATATATTTAAATATTTATTTCTTTCAATAAATTAAATACATTGAAACACAAAAAACTACCCGAAATTTACCATAGTAGTGAAATAATTAAAGGATTACAAAAATTATTAAGTATTTTTAAAAGAATATTTAGCCTAAATATAAAAGCAAAAAATTTATTCAAAAATGCTTAAAGCTTAAAAATAATATTAACACACATAATTAAAATAAAATAAATTAGCATAAAAAATATTTAAATGAAACTAATTTCATGTTCAATGTTACTGAAGACAATGTTTTTTTTTTTTTGTACTAAAATTATGCAAAGTTTGAGCAAAATTAGTTTAAAATATTAATATTAAAACCATACAAAAAAAAACAAATACTAAATAGCAACAAAAACAAGAGAAATTTTTAATAAAAATATAAAAAAAATATTTATTTTTGTATAAGAAATTTCATAGCATAAAAAAATAATAGAAATAAAAACCAAATTTTAGCGGATTTTTAAAGTAAGAAAAACAAAACAAATTAAAGAAAATAAAAGAAAAATCTAAGAAAAGCAAATAATAAATGAAATGAAATTAAAAATGACATATCTGCAAAAGCAACGGAAACATAAAGCATTAAAACAATTTCAGAAAAAAAACAATTTTATATATTAATAAAATTAATATTTATATTATATTATTTTGTCCCGAGAGTCTATTCCGTGCTTATTACTAATATCTAGTGGTTTATATATGTATAAAGGGTGTATCAACGATATTGTTAACTGTTACTCCGGTGTATAAACTTTATTTACAATATTTCTACGATAGCAAGTAATCCTAAAAATAGTTGTCTGTCACTTCACAGTTTATTTACAACGGAAAAACTCTGCATATACTCATAAATTCACTTGTTTTTACGAAATCGCTTTGATATTCTGCAGTGTAAACACACTACAAATAATCACTTTCAAAATCTCTTTGATAATCGCTTCGATACAATCACTTGTGAAGTTCAACCTGAACGGCTTGTTTGCGCCGCGATATGCTTTTATACTATATAACTGCATGAAAACGTTCTACTTATACAATATCTATTTAAATCTTGTATTGGAAAATTACATAAGTTTCTAATTATTAAAAATAGTCAATCAAATTTATTTTTAATTTTATAAGACTTCAGTTGTCAACAGTCGTCTTGCTTGATTGCTTTTTGATAATTCTTTTCGATACTTTCTGATTATCTGATTTATCCAATTTGTATCTTATTTGAAAAAGTATACATGTGAAATTGCCATCAAATGAGTTCAACATGTTACAGTAAAATACATTGACCAACATGCAGTTTTAAAAGCTGTTGCAGTCTTCTTAAAAAAAAAAGACTGGCAAATTGACGATGCCAAATTGATATCATTAAAATCGCTAAATTCAAGGGATTAGCAACAAGTGATCCAGACTGGTTCTACATTAGGTGTGTATCAATTTTAGAATATTTATATTATCATTATCCAGCTGGTGTTGGATCAGTTACAAAAATTTATGGTAGACGAAAACGTATCGGAGTATATCTTTCACATATTTGTGTTGCACGTAAAGCTTTACAACCATTCGAAAATTGTCGTTTAATTGAAAAACATCCAGACGATGGATGCAAATTGACTTCCATTGGACAGCGTGATTTGGATCGTATTGCAAATTAAATTGGTTGAAATAAACGTGGAGCACTTAAAGAACCAGCTCCTGTTATTATTATAACTTAAAATTCTGTTGGATAGAAAAAAATATTTTTTAATAAATCACATTGTGCTCATACTTCTCCCATATTTTATTATGTTACGTCCACTGTATTTTCAGCATTAAACTGTGAAATAAATGGACTTAAAATTAAAATAAATTGCAATTTTTCGATACACCTTGTATATATTTATATTTTAGTTAATATTTTAAATTAAAAAACAAAAAAGAAATGGTTTTGAATGTGAATTTTGAAAGTATAAGAAATTCGAGTGATCATATCATGGTATTTTATACAGAATCTTAAAAAGAAAATATTAAAACTTTGATAAACAAACAAATAAACTAATAATTTTTTTTAATGTAACCAAAGAAAACTATTTAAATAAAATAAACAAATTATATTTTATTTCTATGACAAGTAGGATTTCAGAAATATGATCCTTCGAATGAGAAAATAAAAAAAAGCCTTATCAAGATTTTATTCCCGAATTATATTCGAATTTTTCCTACAATAGAATACCCTTTTCCAGAATTTTAAAAATGAAACTCTACTTATTTTAAAACTTAATTAATCTATTTATGAAAATTTTTATTTTATTGGAAAAGAAATTGTCTATAGGAAAATATTTAGGTAAAAAGCAACAATAAAAACGCTTAATTATTGGTCATTTGGAAAAAAGAAAACCACTTTAGATATTAAGTTTATGGAAGATTAAATTAAAGTAATATTGTTAAACAGAAAAAAACACAACAATACCAAATAAATATAAAAAATTAAATAAAATTACAAATAAGAAACCATTAAAAAATAATTCAATAAAATAAATTAAGAAAAAAAAAACAGAAATAATTAAAGAAACCATTAATTAAAACACATAAAAAATATTATTCTATAATTTAAAAACAAAAACCAAAAAAAATTAAGAACAGATAATTTTTAATTTAAGATATTATTAATTAAGAATAAAAATAAATGAAATATTTTAGCGGCAAAGAGATTTCAAAGTAATACTCTAAAATAATAATAAAAATAATTAAATAATTATTATTTCTTATGGATTTTAAGTTATTGATTATCTAAAAACAAGAAATGGCGCTGCAATCAGCACAAATTATACGACGAACAATTTTAAAATAAAATAATTACAATACAAATAAAAAGAAAAACACACTCACACACTTACATACATCATAAAACAATGAAAATTTATATCAAATTAAATTAAATATGTTAAACAAAATTAATATGAAATAAGAGAAAAAGAAAGAAAAAAAGAAGTGTTAAAATCGTACACTTTTAAAACAAAATATATAATTTAAAATTTGTTTTAAAAATAAATAGAATAACAAACAAATAACAAAAAAAAAAAAAACCCAAAGAAGTAAAAAAAGAAAATATTAATTATATAAATTAATTGTGGGTGGAAAAAATTACGAAATTAAAAAACAGAAATTAAAATTCAAAAACAATAAAAATATGTATTAGAAATTCATAAAAATAAAAACCAAAACAAAGAAAAAAAATAAATAATTAATTATGGAATTATAATATTTTGTTAATTATTAAACCCCCGACACACCATACGATTTGGTTGTATAACCGACCGTCCTTCCAGATTGGGTGTTACATCCACACCAGCCCATTTACCAGGTCGACAACACAGAGTTATATTAACTAGAGATATTAATTTTCTGTCTCACATGGGCCCGGCAGCGGGGATTATGAAACTCGGATTTATTTGTATGAAAAATAAAAACAACGCAAAGTTTAAATGCTATAATTGAGGGGAAATCAAGTTAAATTATTATATCGTATTGGTCGTTATCTCCAAAACTTGGAAAACGTTTGGGGTAAGTTTGTATAAAAACAAAGGAAATGAAATCTCCAGTTAATGTATCTCTATGGTCGACAAGCATATACATCATACGATTTGGTCGCGGTCGGTCCGTCGGTTGTACAACCAGATCGTATGGTGTGTAGGGGGTTTTAGTCCAAAATTCCCCTACTATTACTTGGTTTACATGGCGACTTCAGAATTGACTTGAGATCGACTTGAAAATCAACCTGCGTTTTTTAACTTTACCGGATTGAATGATTGACTTAAATCGACTTGAAATCAACGTCAATTTCATAGACAAATTTTTCTTTTTTAGGTTATGTTATACTCCATTTTAAATTTCCAAGTGGATTTGAAGCCGATCTGGGTTTACATGTAAATTTCAAGTCGATCAGAAAAATTTTTGTGATCGGATTGAATCAAGTCGATTTTAAGTCGATTCGTAGGCAGTGTTGCCATAGTCGAATATGTGCCAACAACTAATCAGTTCTAAGTTAGGTACCAATACATGAACTGCATAAATTTTGTCGAAATCGGCCCAGCGGTTTAGTCTGCACCGTGCCTATAAAATTTTGTCGTTTCTACGCAAAAAAAGCGTTACCAAAATATATATTAATTTCGCCCAGAATCTAACACCATCTCGCATTTGATGCAACATCAAAACGGTGAAAGTTTCATGGAAATTGGACCTTCCATTTAGATTTTATTAAAGGTTTTAAAAAGCGGACAGACGGACAGACGTCCAGATGGACGAACGGACTTGGGGCTAATTATTTTTTATGAAACGGATTTAGCACTTATTTTCATCTTTCTAGCCCTTCTAAAACAAAAGTTAGATTTTCGCACGATTATAGTACTTTTCTATAAACATTCGTTTATCGGGAAAGTAAATAGCCCTGTTCATAAAGTTTTTCCGATGTATTTTAAAGGCTAATATACCGATTTCAATAAAATTTGTAAAAGATATTTTTGCTATTAGGCTCCGGCCTACCTATGAGAGCGGATTTGAAGAAGACTAAAAAAAGTTATGGAGAAAAAACCTTGAAATATTAATAGTTTTTGTGCTTCTTGGTTTTATTTTTAATTTAATACTATAGAAGCATTTAGCTTTTAACCTCTTGATTCTTCATTAACAGTAGAGGTGATTTTAATTACGAATTGGACAACATAATGAGCATGATGCATCAAGAACATGTTCGTGTAAAAAAACAACTAATGATGAGCTTTTCAGTTATTTAGTTTTTTTTTTATTAAAAATAATCTCTAATAAAAGATAATAAAATGATAAACAGGGCTGACTCGAGGTAGTTCGAATTTTGAATGTGACTCTATGAAGCTAAATGAAGCTTTTTGCTCCGTCATTCGCAATGTGTTTTTAGCCGGCCCTGATGATTATAATAATCAATATAATAATCAAGCAAAAATATGTACAAGTGGGAAATTTATCACGTTTTTGGCTTAAATAAAAATAAGGTCGAATCATTTGTGAAGTTTTCTTTCAAGTGAACAAATCGAGTGTAAAACGAGTTTTTTCGTTCGAAGAAATATATTACAATTAATTAAAAACCTTGTTTAGAATATGAACTTCTTAAAAACTTTAATAACTTATTTATTTCTAATAAATTACAATGTAAAATGTGTAAATATTCTCGGTTTAATGGGAATGCCATCACCAAGTCATCATCATTGGTAAATCAAATATTAGTTAATGATAATAATTTCAATTATAATTGATTTAAAAAAACCGCTTTATAGGAACACAGTAATAGTTAAGGAATTGGCAAAACAAGGATACAATTTAACGATTCTTTCTGTTGATTTACCAAAAACTGATATTAAAAATGTCCACTATATTCATATGAATGAAACGTATTCAGAATTTATAGATGAATATGATTTTATGGATATTATTAAAGCAAATAATTTTCAAGAAATTCCATTAGTTTATGATTGGTTTTATATAGCTTGTAGAGGTAATTTAAAATCGAACGGAATCAAAACTTTATTGAATTATCCGAAAGATTTTAAGTTTGATTTGATAATTCATGATTTCACTACCGGACCATGTTTACTCGGTTTCGTACACAGATTTAATTATCCACCTTTAATTGGTTTATCCGCCTATAAAATGAATCCAGGTGTTATTGATCAAGTTGGTGGACATAGTTTTCCAGGATATATTCCATATGTCACAACGAAATTGAGTATTGAAATGAATTTTTTTGAAAGACTCTTTAATAGTGGAATTTATCTCTATGATTATTTGTAAGTAAAGAATAATGAATTTATTAATTATTTTAATTTTAATATATATTGTTTCTTTCTTTTTTGAATATTGAAGATATAAAAATTATATATTTGTACCGCAAATTGAGAAAATAGTACTTCCACATTTTGATGAAAATCTACCCGATTTAAGATCCATCGAAAAACAAACTCAACTAGCCCTGATCAATACTCATCCGTCAGTTGATTATGCCGTAACGATTCCACCAAATATTATTGAAGTTGCTGGTCTACAAATTCAGGAACCAAAATCACTTCCAAATGATATTGAAATGTTTATTAATAAATCAAAAAATGGTGCAGTTCTTATTTCATTCGGAACAAATATTGATAATTCAATTATTGGGAAAAAAAAGTTACAAGTAATTTTTGATGCTATTTCACAAATTCCCGAATATAATTTTCTTTGGAAAAATGATCCAAAAAGTTTTACCAATGTTATTCCAGAAAATATTTTGATTCAAACATGGTTACCTCAAAATGATATTTTAGGTTTGAAAAAAAAATTTCATTTTATTCATAAAATAATTAATATAAATATTTATCCAAAATTTTACAGCAAATCCAAAAGTAAAAGCATTTGTTTCGCACGCTGGAAGCTTAAGTACACAAGAGGCAACTTGGCATGGAGTACCATTGGTGACTGTTCCATTTTTTGTAGATCAAATACCGGTAAAACAAAAAATATTTCGAAATTTTCAAAATAATAACTAAATATTTTCAAACAAAAAAGAACTCCCTCACATGCACCTCGGCTGGTGTAGCAATGGAAGTCAATTTCTTAACAATGACAGTGGATGTCTTAAGGGATACAATACGCACAGTATTAGAAGATCCAAAATTTAAAGAAAACATGAAAATCCGTTCAGTTCGGTTTCGTGATAGGCCCATGAAACCCTTGGCAACTGCTTTATATTGGATCAATTATGTTCTTCGTCATCAAAATGCAAATCATTTAAAATCACCGAATTTACATTTAGATTATTTACGTTCTAATTTATATGATATTGCATTATTTTTAATTGTATTTGTTTTTGTATTTCTATGGATTTTATATAAAATTTCCGTCATATTGATAAATAAGATTTTAAGACCTAAAAGTGATGTAAATAAAAAGAAAACAAATTAAAATTAATGAGAATTTCTTAAATTATTTATTGTATCCAAATACTTTCTTGTAACGCGGTGGTTAAATTTGCGCTTCAGGATGACGCCTGTAAGTCAGGCGATCAAGCACTTCAACAACAAATCTTGACAAGGTAGCACGTAAACAGATGGCAGTTATTTGAGATACACTTAGAAAACAGAATGCAATGAGTAATTGTATAGGCGTTTAAAACTTCTTTAACGCACTAATTTGAGCGTTCTCGGTCTTTGTCTTGCTTCACTTTGGGCAAACTGGCCGCCCTGCGCAGATTCGGTATTTATTAAATTAGTTTAAAAAATATAAAGCAATGAGTATTGTATGAAGATTTTAAATTTCATTTTACTTACTTGAAAAGAGAAGATGAATGAGAATGATTTCCTTCTATTAAGCTATGATGAGCTCATGTAACTGTAAATGGTAAAAATTTTAGAAAAAAAAAATCAAAATGGAGTACTTTCCAAGCAGCCCCTTTTATGTGAAAAAAACAAAAAAAAATTATCGAAACAATTTAAATTTTTCCCAAAAAACAAAATGAAAAGATTTAAAAAATTTTCCAAAAAAATATCATTTGACTCTCACCAAGGAATAAAAGAAATGTAATTTTACCGGAACCGGAAGAAAAATAACGATCAAAAGAAAATGTATACAAATTTTAGCGAATATCACAACCATATGGACATACCACTGATAAAATGTCGTTATAACTTTTAAGAGCGTGTGTGAATAGTAACTAAAATGATTATGAAGCTGTTTATTTCTAGGTGATTTCAATCGAAAACTTGAAAAGAACTATCAAACTTTTCATTTTAAAGAGTGCGTAAAAATCAATTATAAATAACTTGCTTTGAAAAACTGTAATTACCTAAATTTAATACATGGCCATTTAGCGTCCAAGTTAGCGAGCACCAATAATTTTTCAGGATTGTTTTCGAATTCTCAGTTGATATGGAAGAAGGATACGTTTGTCCTCTTTTGTTCGCTGCTAATTTGTGGCGAGTAACAATTTCTGTGGATGCTTCCAAACGCCTACTCTTGATCGTTTACTCGGGTTGGGCTCGCTTTGAAATACATATAACTATTTTTTTTTTTACAAATTATTCAAATAAATTTCGTGAGTTGATAAAGGATAAATCCAAAAAAAACTAGCATTCACACACGCCTTAAAAATGTGAAATTTTTGTTTCCATTAAGTTGGTTGCAATTAAACGTCAAATATCCGCGGCAAAATAGAAATAAAAGAAAAACTGTAAACAGAAATGTCGAATAAAAACTGGTATCGCGTAGAATTTTTATAAATTTCTAATATTTCTAAATGTAAATAATTCTTTAAAAATGTCGATAATTGATAATAATTCAAGAATGAATATGTGGCAAGTGTTAGCCCGTACAATCAATGAGAATATCGAAAGTTATCACTTTCATAAAATTTTGGATATGATTAAAAAAGACTTAACATTTGATGATCCCGGCCTGTTTTCATCAAATTTGCTTAGTAATCCTGAAGAAAAACTATTCGAAGAGGCTGCAAATATATGGCTTATAAATCAATTAGTCTATAATCTTAGCATTAATAATAATAGCAGGTTTGTTGAATTATTTATATTCGAATTTTTGAAATTTATTATTTACTTTTTTTTTTTAGATCAATTCAAAATAATGTCAGTCTCCAAAAAGGAATACTTTCAGCTTGTTTAGTAAAACAATCATGGTTTTTTAAAGAAATCATCGAAAAATACATCGCATTTACACGAACTTTAATTAATCTAGAATTTTGCGATGATAAAACAATTGAAATAAAAACTCCATTCTGCTTAGATTATCCAATATCACAGATTGATCAAGGTTGTAGTTTTAAAATGATTAGAATTTCTAATTCTAAACAATGTAATCATTTGATTGAATGTAATTTAAAAATTCTAATACATGGAAGTCGTTTAGGTTTAGATCTTTATTCAGATTTATTTAAAGAATGTACAAAATGCATTTTATTAGCATTTAATATAACAAATTTTAATATAAAACTTATTTGTATTGAATACATCACAAAATTGATATGGGAAATGATTGAAAATGATAATGATTTCATAAATAGCATTCTAATAATTGCACAAGGTATAGAAATTATAATTAATAAAATTCCATTATGGTTGGAAACCGAATGTATCGATGAAAATCAATTAACAACATTAAGTCGTAATTTACAACAATTCTATCAATATTTACCATCATTAAATGATTGCCCAGATAATCCGAATTTTCATAATACAATAAATCGTATTACAATTAATATTTTACAAATAATTTGTAATGAAAAATATCGTAATTATGATGGATTTTATGATATTGAAAATTCTATTATAAAATATTTTATAATAATATCAAAAAAACTAACTAATTCTATATTATCGAATGATTTAATAATCGATATTATTGATATTATAGAAATCCGACCAGATTGTATACGAATTTTAGATTCATATATTTTAAATGAATTGAAATTTTCATTTAAATCTGAAAATCTAATTGAAACCAGTGAAACATGGCAAAAAATTCATATGAAATTATTTACATCATTAAAATGTCTTACAGATGATGAATATCAATTTGATGAACGTTTTATTGATCATTTGAAAATAGTTAATGAAATATTTAAAACAATTCTTAATATACATCACAATTATACAATTTATCATGAAATTAAACATTTAGAAATGTACGAGAATTGTGATATATGCCAAAATACTTATAATGAAAATATTGAAATGAAAAATTTCATTGACGGCAAACAAATCAAAGAAATTAACATCACATTTTTTTCCGAATTTACAAATCTTATAAATTCATTAGATTTATTATTTACAATATTATCAACAAAATCAACAATTTCATTAGAAAATTATCTTATTGTTATAGAAATTGCGGGTGTTCTCCTTCAGTATAATATATCAGCGAAATTTAATAATGAATTACAAATGAAATTAATTGATTTCATTTGTTTATGTTTAAAAACGAAATTCAATATCTCAATGATCAAAAATTTGGTCCTGCTTATCATTTTGTTATCTAGAATGATAAGCAGGCCCAACCCGAGATAATGCGAACTTTGAATGTGACTCTATAAAGGTAAATGAAGCTTTTTGCCCCGTCATTTGTACTGTGTTTTTATCTGGCCCTAATGATTATAATAATCAAGCAAAAATATAAGTGGTTAATTTATCACGTTTTTGGCTTAAATAAAAATAAGGTCGAATCATTCGTGGAGTTTTCTTTCAAGTGAACAAATCAAGTGTAAAACGAGTTTTTTCGTTCTAAGAAAAATATTACAAATTATTAAAAACCTTGTTTAGAATATGAACTTCTTAAAAACTATAATAACTTATTTGTTTTTAATAAATTACAATGTAAAATGTGTAAATATTCTCGGTTTAATGGGAATCCCATCACCAAGTCATCATCATTGGTAAATAAAATATTACTTAATGATAATAATTTCAATTATAATTAATTAAAAAACAAAAAACGTTTATAGGAACACAATAGTAGTTAAGGAATTGGCAAAACAAGGATACAATATAACGATTCTTTCTGTTGATTTACCAAAAACTGATATCAAAAATGTCCATTATATTCATATGAATGAAACGTATTCAGAACTTAAACGTGAATATGATTTTGTGGATATTATTAAAACAACTAATTTTCAAGAAATTCCATTAGTTTATGGTTGGTATAAAACCGCTTGTAAAGGTAATTTAAAATCGAACGGAATCAAAACTTTATTGAATTATCCAAAAGATTTTAAGTTTGATTTGATAATTCATGATTTCACTGGCGGACCATGTTTACTTGGTTTCGTACACAAATTTAATTATCCACCTTTAATTGGTTTAACAGCCTATAAAATGAATCCAGCTGTTATTGATCAAGTTGGTGGACATAGTTTTCCAGGATATATTCCATATGCCACAACGAAATTGAGTATTGAAATGAATTTTTTTGAAAGACTCTTTAATAGTGGAATTTATTTCTATGATTATTTGTAAGTAAACAATAGTGAATTTATTAATTATTTTAATTTTAATGTTGTTTTTTCATTTTTTAGATATAAAACTTATATATTTTTACCGCAAATTGAGAAAATAGTACTTCCACATTTTGATGAAAATCTACCCGATTTAAGATCTATCGAAAAACAAACTCAACTAGCCCTGATCAATACTCATCCGTCAATTGATTATGCCGAAACGATTCCACCAAATATTATTGAAGTTGCTGGTCTACAAATTCAGGAACCAAAATCACTTCCAAATGATATTGAAATGTTTATTAATAAATCAAAAAATGGTGCAGTTCTTATTTCATTCGGAACAAATATTGATAATTCAATTATTGGGAAAAATAAATTACAAATAATTTTCGATGCTATTTCACAAATTCCCGAATATAATTTTCTTTGGAAAAATGATCCAAAAAGTTTTACCAATGTTATTCCAGAAAATATTTTGATCCAAACATGGTTACCTCAAAATGATATTTTAGGTTTGAAAAGAAAAATTTCATTTTATTCATAAATTAATTATTGTAATATAAACATATCCGCGAAATTTTACAGCAAATCCAAAAGTAAAAGCATTTGTTTCGCACGCTGGAGCTTTAAGTACACAAGAGGCAACTTGGTATGGAGTACCATTGGTGACTGTTCCATTCGTGGTAGATCAAATACGGGTAAAACAATAAATGTTTCGAAATTTTTAAAATAATAATTACACTTACTAAATATTTTCAAAAAAAAGAACTCCTTCACATGCACCTCGGCTGGTGTAGCAATGGAAGTCAATTTCTTAACAATGACAGTGGATGTCTTAAAGGATACAATACGCACAGTATTAGAAGATCCAAAATTTAAAGAAAACATGAAAATCCGTTCAGTTCGGTTTCGTGATAGGCCCATGAAACCCTTGGCAACTGCTTTATATTGGATCAATTATGTTCTTCGTCATCAAAATGCAAATCATTTAAAATCACCGAATTTACATTTAGATTATTTACGTTCTAATTTATATGATATTGCATTATTTTTAATTGTATTTGTTTTTGTATTTCTATGGATTTTATATAAAATTTCCGTCATATTGATAAATAAGATTTTAAGACCTAAAAGTGATGTAAATAAAAAGAAAACAAATTAAAATTAATGAGAATTTCTTAAATTATTTATTGTATCCAAATACTTTCTTGTAACGCGGTGGTTAAATTTGCGCTTCAGGATGACGCCTGTAAGTCAGGCGATCAAGCACTTCAACAACAAATCTTGACAAGGTAGCACGTAAACAGATGGCAGTTATTTGAGATACACTTAGAAAACAGAAAGCAATGAGTAATTGTGTAGGCGTTTAAAACTTCTTTAACGCACTAATTTTAGCGTTCCCGGTCTTTGCCTTGCTCCAGTCTGGGCAAACTGGCCGCCCTGCGCAGATTCAGTATTTATCAAATAAGTCTGAAAAATGGAAAGCAATGAGTATTTTATAAACATTTTAAATTTCATTTTACTTACTTGAAAAGAGAAGATGAATGAGAATGATTTCCTTCTATTAAGCTATGATGAGCTCATGTAACTGTAAATGGTAAAAATTTTAGAAAAAAAAAATCAAAATGGAGTACTTTCCAAGCAGCCCCTTTTATGTGAAAAAAACAAAAAAAAATTATCGAAACAATTTAAATTTTTCCCAAAAAACAAAATGAAAAGATTTAAAAAATTTTCCAAAAAAATATCATTTGACTCTCACCAAGGAATAAAAGAAATGTAATTTTACCGGAACCGGAAGAAAAATAACGATCAAAAGAAAATGTATACAAATTTTAGCGAATATCACAACCATATGGACATACCACTGATAAAATGTCGTTATAACTTTTAAGAGCGTGTGTGAATAGTAACTAAAATGATTATGAAGCTGTTTATTTCTAGGTGATTTCAATCGAAAACTTGAAAAGAACTATCAAACTTTTCATTTTAAAGAGTGCGTAAAAATCAATTATAAATAACTTGCTTTGAAAAACTGTAATTACCTAAATTTAATACATGGCCATTTAGCGTCCAAGTTAGCGAGCACCAATAATTTTTCAGGATTGTTTTCGAATTCTCAGTTGATATGGAAGAAGGATACGTTTGTCCTCTTTTGTTCGCTGCTAATTTGTGGCGAGTAACAATTTCTGTGGATGCTTCCAAACGCCTACTCTTGATCGTTTACTCGGGTTGGGCTCGCTTTGAAATACATATAACTATTTTTTTTTTTACAAATTATTCAAATAAATTTCGTGAGTTGATAAAGGATAATTCCAAAAAAAACTAGCATTCACACACGCCTTAAAAATGTGAAATTTTTGTTTCCATTAAGTTGGTTGCAATTAAACGTCAAATATCCGCGGCAAAATAGAAATAAAAGAAAAACTGTAAACAGAAATGTCGAATAAAAACTGGTATCGCGTAGAATTTTTATAAATTTCTAATATTTCTAAATGTAAATAATTCTTTAAAAATGTCGATAATTGATAATAATTCAAGAATGAATATGTGGCAAGTGTTAGCCCGTACAATCAATGAGAATATCGAAAGTTATCACTTTCATAAAATTTTGGATATGATTAAAAAAGACTTAACATTTGATGATCCCGGCCTGTTTTCATCAAATTTGCTTAGTAATCCTGAAGAAAAACTATTCGAAGAGGCTGCAAATATATGGCTTATAAATCAATTAGTCTATAATCTTAGCATTAATAATAATAGCAGGTTTGTTGAATTATTTATATTCGAATTTTTGAAATTTATTATTTACTTTTTTTTTTTAGATCAATTCAAAATAATGTCAGTCTCCAAAAAGGAATACTTTCAGCTTGTTTAGTAAAACAATCATGGTTTTTTAAAGAAATCATCGAAAAATACATCGCATTTACACGAACTTTAATTAATCTAGAATTTTGCGATGATAAAACAATTGAAATAAAAACTCCATTCTGCTTAGATTATCCAATATCACAGATTGATCAAGGTTGTAGTTTTAAAATGATTAGAATTTCTAATTCTAAACAATGTAATCATTTGATTGAATGTAATTTAAAAATTCTAATACATGGAAGTCGTTTAGGTTTAGATCTTTATTCAGATTTATTTAAAGAATGTACAAAATGCATTTTATTAGCATTTAATATAACAAATTTTAATATAAAACTTATTTGTATTGAATACATCACAAAATTGATATGGGAAATGATTGAAAATGATAATGATTTCATAAATAGCATTCTAATAATTGCACAAGGTATAGAAATTATAATTAATAAAATTCCATTATGGTTGGAAACCGAATGTATCGATGAAAATCAATTAACAACATTAAGTCGTAATTTACAACAATTCTATCAATATTTACCATCATTAAATGATTGCCCAGATAATCCGAATTTTCATAATACAATAAATCGTATTACAATTAATATTTTACAAATAATTTGTAATGAAAAATATCGTAATTATGATGGATTTTATGATATTGAAAATTCTATTATAAAATATTTTATAATAATATCAAAAAAACTAACTAATTCTATATTATCGAATGATTTAATAATCGATATTATTGATATTATAGAAATCCGACCAGATTGTATACGAATTTTAGATTCATATATTTTAAATGAATTGAAATTTTCATTTAAATCTGAAAATCTAATTGAAACCAGTGAAACATGGCAAAAAATTCATATGAAATTATTTACATCATTAAAATGTCTTACAGATGATGAATATCAATTTGATGAACGTTTTATTGATCATTTGAAAATAGTTAATGAAATATTTAAAACAATTCTTAATATACATCACAATTATACAATTTATCATGAAATTAAACATTTAGAAATGTACGAGAATTGTGATATATGCCAAAATACTTATAATGAAAATATTGAAATGAAAAATTTCATTGACGGCAAACAAATCAAAGAAATTAACATCACATTTTTTTCCGAATTTACAAATCTTATAAATTCATTAGATTTATTATTTACAATATTATCAACAAAATCAACAATTTCATTAGAAAATTATCTTATTGTTATAGAAATTGCGGGTGTTCTCCTTCAGTATAATATATCAGCGAAATTTAATAATGAATTACAAATGAAATTAATTGATTTCATTTGTTTATGTTTAAAAACGAAATTCAATATCTCAATGATCAAAAATTTGGTCCTGCTTATCATTTTGTTATCTAGAATGATAAGCAGGCCCAACCCGAGATAATGCGAACTTTGAATGTGACTCTATAAAGGTAAATGAAGCTTTTTGCCCCGTCATTTGTACTGTGTTTTTATCTGGCCCTAATGATTATAATAATCAAGCAAAAATATAAGTGGTTAATTTATCACGTTTTTGGCTTAAATAAAAATAAGGTCGAATCATTCGTGGAGTTTTCTTTCAAGTGAACAAATCAAGTGTAAAACGAGTTTTTTCGTTCTAAGAAAAATATTACAAATTATTAAAAACCTTGTTTAGAATATGAACTTCTTAAAAACTATAATAACTTATTTGTTTTTAATAAATTACAATGTAAAATGTGTAAATATTCTCGGTTTAATGGGAATCCCATCACCAAGTCATCATCATTGGTAAATAAAATATTACTTAATGATAATAATTTCAATTATAATTAATTAAAAAACAAAAAACGTTTATAGGAACACAATAGTAGTTAAGGAATTGGCAAAACAAGGATACAATATAACGATTCTTTCTGTTGATTTACCAAAAACTGATATCAAAAATGTCC
Source organism: Xylophagus ater (assembly GCA_963422695.1). Classification (NCBI taxonomy): domain Eukaryota; kingdom Metazoa; phylum Arthropoda; class Insecta; order Diptera; family Xylophagidae; genus Xylophagus; species Xylophagus ater. The sequence continues at coordinate 6,726,949 of OY730479.1, forward strand.
ATTATATTCATATGAATGAAACGTATTCAGAACTTAAACGTGAATATGATTTTGTGGATATTATTAAAACAACTAATTTTCAAGAAATTCCATTAGTTTATGGTTGGTATAAAACCGCTTGTAAAGGTAATTTAAAATCGAACGGAATCAAAACTTTATTGAATTATCCAAAAGATTTTAAGTTTGATTTGATAATTCATGATTTCACTGGCGGACCATGTTTACTTGGTTTCGTACACAAATTTAATTATCCACCTTTAATTGGTTTAACAGCCTATAAAATGAATCCAGCTGTTATTGATCAAGTTGGTGGACATAGTTTTCCAGGATATATTCCATATGCCACAACGAAATTGAGTATTGAAATGAATTTTTTTGAAAGACTCTTTAATAGTGGAATTTATTTCTATGATTATTTGTAAGTAAACAATAGTGAATTTATTAATTATTTTAATTTTAATGTTGTTTTTTCATTTTTTAGATATAAAACTTATATATTTTTACCGCAAATTGAGAAAATAGTACTTCCACATTTTGATGAAAATCTACCCGATTTAAGATCTATCGAAAAACAAACTCAACTAGCCCTGATCAATACTCATCCGTCAATTGATTATGCCGAAACGATTCCACCAAATATTATTGAAGTTGCTGGTCTACAAATTCAGGAACCAAAATCACTTCCAAATGATATTGAAATGTTTATTAATAAATCAAAAAATGGTGCAGTTCTTATTTCATTCGGAACAAATATTGATAATTCAATTATTGGGAAAAATAAATTACAAATAATTTTCGATGCTATTTCACAAATTCCCGAATATAATTTTCTTTGGAAAAATGATCCAAAAAGTTTTACCAATGTTATTCCAGAAAATATTTTGATCCAAACATGGTTACCTCAAAATGATATTTTAGGTTTGAAAAGAAAAATTTCATTTTATTCATAAATTAATTATTGTAATATAAACATATCCGCGAAATTTTACAGCAAATCCAAAAGTAAAAGCATTTGTTTCGCACGCTGGAGCTTTAAGTACACAAGAGGCAACTTGGTATGGAGTACCATTGGTGACTGTTCCATTCGTGGTAGATCAAATACGGGTAAAACAATAAATGTTTCGAAATTTTTAAAATAATAATTACACTTACTAAATATTTTCAAAAAAAAGAACTCCTTCACATGCACCTCGGCTGGTGTAGCAATGGAAGTCAATTTCTTAACAATGACAGTGGATGTCTTAAAGGATACAATACGCACAGTATTAGAAGATCCAAAATTTAAAGAAAACATGAAAATCCGTTCAGTTCGGTTTCGTGATAGGCCCATGAAACCCTTGGCAACTGCTTTATATTGGATCAATTATGTTCTTCGTCATCAAAATGCAAATCATTTAAAATCACCGAATTTACATTTAGATTATTTACGTTCTAATTTATATGATATTGCATTATTTTTAATTGTATTTGTTTTTGTATTTCTATGGATTTTATATAAAATTTCCGTCATATTGATAAATAAGATTTTAAGACCTAAAAGTGATGTAAATAAAAAGAAAACAAATTAAAATTAATGAGAATTTCTTAAATTATTTATTGTATCCAAATACTTTCTTGTAACGCGGTGGTTAAATTTGCGCTTCAGGATGACGCCTGTAAGTCAGGCGATCAAGCACTTCAACAACAAATCTTGACAAGGTAGCACGTAAACAGATGGCAGTTATTTGAGATACACTTAGAAAACAGAAAGCAATGAGTAATTGTGTAGGCGTTTAAAACTTCTTTAACGCACTAATTTTAGCGTTCCCGGTCTTTGCCTTGCTCCAGTCTGGGCAAACTGGCCGCCCTGCGCAGATTCAGTATTTATCAAATAAGTCTGAAAAATGGAAAGCAATGAGTATTTTATAAACATTTTAAATTTCATTTTACTTACTTGAAAAGAGAAGATGAATGAGAATGATTTCCTTCTATTAAGCTATGATGAGCTCATGTAACTGTAAATGGTAAAAATTTTAGAAAAAAAAAATCAAAATGGAGTACTTTCCAAGCAGCCCCTTTTATGTGAAAAAAACAAAAAAAAATTATCGAAACAATTTAAATTTTTCCCAAAAAACAAAATGAAAAGATTTAAAAAATTTTCCAAAAAAATATCATTTGACTCTCACCAAGGAATAAAAGAAATGTAATTTTACCGGAACCGGAAGAAAAATAACGATCAAAAGAAAATGTATACAAATTTTAGCGAATATCACAACCATATGGACATACCACTGATAAAATGTCGTTATAACTTTTAAGAGCGTGTGTGAATAGTAACTAAAATGATTATGAAGCTGTTTATTTCTAGGTGATTTCAATCGAAAACTTGAAAAGAACTATCAAACTTTTCATTTTAAAGAGTGCGTAAAAATCAATTATAAATAACTTGCTTTGAAAAACTGTAATTACCTAAATTTAATACATGGCCATTTAGCGTCCAAGTTAGCGAGCACCAATAATTTTTCAGGATTGTTTTCGAATTCTCAGTTGATATGGAAGAAGGATACGTTTGTCCTCTTTTGTTCGCTGCTAATTTGTGGCGAGTAACAATTTCTGTGGATGCTTCCAAACGCCTACTCTTGATCGTTTACTCGGGTTGGGCTCGCTTTGAAATACATATAACTATTTTTTTTTTTACAAATTATTCAAATAAATTTCGTGAGTTGATAAAGGATAATTCCAAAAAAAACTAGCATTCACACACGCCTTAAAAATGTGAAATTTTTGTTTCCATTAAGTTGGTTGCAATTAAACGTCAAATATCCGCGGCAAAATAGAAATAAAAGAAAAACTGTAAACAGAAATGTCGAATAAAAACTGGTATCGCGTAGAATTTTTATAAATTTCTAATATTTCTAAATGTAAATAATTCTTTAAAAATGTCGATAATTGATAATAATTCAAGAATGAATATGTGGCAAGTGTTAGCCCGTACAATCAATGAGAATATCGAAAGTTATCACTTTCATAAAATTTTGGATATGATTAAAAAAGACTTAACATTTGATGATCCCGGCCTGTTTTCATCAAATTTGCTTAGTAATCCTGAAGAAAAACTATTCGAAGAGGCTGCAAATATATGGCTTATAAATCAATTAGTCTATAATCTTAGCATTAATAATAATAGCAGGTTTGTTGAATTATTTATATTCGAATTTTTGAAATTTATTATTTACTTTTTTTTTTTAGATCAATTCAAAATAATGTCAGTCTCCAAAAAGGAATACTTTCAGCTTGTTTAGTAAAACAATCATGGTTTTTTAAAGAAATCATCGAAAAATACATCGCATTTACACGAACTTTAATTAATCTAGAATTTTGCGATGATAAAACAATTGAAATAAAAACTCCATTCTGCTTAGATTATCCAATATCACAGATTGATCAAGGTTGTAGTTTTAAAATGATTAGAATTTCTAATTCTAAACAATGTAATCATTTGATTGAATGTAATTTAAAAATTCTAATACATGGAAGTCGTTTAGGTTTAGATCTTTATTCAGATTTATTTAAAGAATGTACAAAATGCATTTTATTAGCATTTAATATAACAAATTTTAATATAAAACTTATTTGTATTGAATACATCACAAAATTGATATGGGAAATGATTGAAAATGATAATGATTTCATAAATAGCATTCTAATAATTGCACAAGGTATAGAAATTATAATTAATAAAATTCCATTATGGTTGGAAACCGAATGTATCGATGAAAATCAATTAACAACATTAAGTCGTAATTTACAACAATTCTATCAATATTTACCATCATTAAATGATTGCCCAGATAATCCGAATTTTCATAATACAATAAATCGTATTACAATTAATATTTTACAAATAATTTGTAATGAAAAATATCGTAATTATGATGGATTTTATGATATTGAAAATTCTATTATAAAATATTTTATAATAATATCAAAAAAACTAACTAATTCTATATTATCGAATGATTTAATAATCGATATTATTGATATTATAGAAATCCGACCAGATTGTATACGAATTTTAGATTCATATATTTTAAATGAATTGAAATTTTCATTTAAATCTGAAAATCTAATTGAAACCAGTGAAACATGGCAAAAAATTCATATGAAATTATTTACATCATTAAAATGTCTTACAGATGATGAATATCAATTTGATGAACGTTTTATTGATCATTTGAAAATAGTTAATGAAATATTTAAAACAATTCTTAATATACATCACAATTATACAATTTATCATGAAATTAAACATTTAGAAATGTACGAGAATTGTGATATATGCCAAAATACTTATAATGAAAATATTGAAATGAAAAATTTCATTGACGGCAAACAAATCAAAGAAATTAACATCACATTTTTTTCCGAATTTACAAATCTTATAAATTCATTAGATTTATTATTTACAATATTATCAACAAAATCAACAATTTCATTAGAAAATTATCTTATTGTTATAGAAATTGCGGGTGTTCTCCTTCAGTATAATATATCAGCGAAATTTAATAATGAATTACAAATGAAATTAATTGATTTCATTTGTTTATGTTTAAAAACGAAATTCAATATCTCAATGATCAAAAATTTGGTCCTGCTTATCATTTTGTTATCTAGAATGATAAGCAGGCCCAACCCGAGATAATGCGAACTTTGAATGTGACTCTATAAAGGTAAATGAAGCTTTTTGCCCCGTCATTTGTACTGTGTTTTTATCTGGCCCTAATGATTATAATAATCAAGCAAAAATATAAGTGGTTAATTTATCACGTTTTTGGCTTAAATAAAAATAAGGTCGAATCATTCGTGGAGTTTTCTTTCAAGTGAACAAATCAAGTGTAAAACGAGTTTTTTCGTTCTAAGAAAAATATTACAAATTATTAAAAACCTTGTTTAGAATATGAACTTCTTAAAAACTATAATAACTTATTTGTTTTTAATAAATTACAATGTAAAATGTGTAAATATTCTCGGTTTAATGGGAATCCCATCACCAAGTCATCATCATTGGTAAATAAAATATTACTTAATGATAATAATTTCAATTATAATTAATTAAAAAACAAAAAACGTTTATAGGAACACAATAGTAGTTAAGGAATTGGCAAAACAAGGATACAATATAACGATTCTTTCTGTTGATTTACCAAAAACTGATATCAAAAATGTCCATTATATTCATATGAATGAAACGTATTCAGAACTTAAACGTGAATATGATTTTGTGGATATTATTAAAACAACTAATTTTCAAGAAATTCCATTAGTTTATGGTTGGTATAAAACCGCTTGTAAAGGTAATTTAAAATCGAACGGAATCAAAACTTTATTGAATTATCCAAAAGATTTTAAGTTTGATTTGATAATTCATGATTTCACTGGCGGACCATGTTTACTTGGTTTCGTACACAAATTTAATTATCCACCTTTAATTGGTTTAACAGCCTATAAAATGAATCCAGCTGTTATTGATCAAGTTGGTGGACATAGTTTTCCAGGATATATTCCATATGCCACAACGAAATTGAGTATTGAAATGAATTTTTTTGAAAGACTCTTTAATAGTGGAATTTATTTCTATGATTATTTGTAAGTAAACAATAGTGAATTTATTAATTATTTTAATTTTAATGTTGTTTTTTCATTTTTTAGATATAAAACTTATATATTTTTACCGCAAATTGAGAAAATAGTACTTCCACATTTTGATGAAAATCTACCCGATTTAAGATCTATCGAAAAACAAACTCAACTAGCCCTGATCAATACTCATCCGTCAATTGATTATGCCGAAACGATTCCACCAAATATTATTGAAGTTGCTGGTCTACAAATTCAGGAACCAAAATCACTTCCAAATGATATTGAAATGTTTATTAATAAATCAAAAAATGGTGCAGTTCTTATTTCATTCGGAACAAATATTGATAATTCAATTATTGGGAAAAATAAATTACAAATAATTTTCGATGCTATTTCACAAATTCCCGAATATAATTTTCTTTGGAAAAATGATCCAAAAAGTTTTACCAATGTTATTCCAGAAAATATTTTGATCCAAACATGGTTACCTCAAAATGATATTTTAGGTTTGAAAAGAAAAATTTCATTTTATTCATAAATTAATTATTGTAATATAAACATATCCGCGAAATTTTACAGCAAATCCAAAAGTAAAAGCATTTGTTTCGCACGCTGGAGCTTTAAGTACACAAGAGGCAACTTGGTATGGAGTACCATTGGTGACTGTTCCATTCGTGGTAGATCAAATACGGGTAAAACAATAAATGTTTCGAAATTTTTAAAATAATAATTACACTTACTAAATATTTTCAAAAAAAAGAACTCCTTCACATGCACCTCGGCTGGTGTAGCAATGGAAGTCAATTTCTTAACAATGACAGTGGATGTCTTAAAGGATACAATACGCACAGTATTAGAAGATCCAAAATTTAAAGAAAACATGAAAATCCGTTCAGTTCGGTTTCGTGATAGGCCCATGAAACCCTTGGCAACTGCTTTATATTGGATCAATTATGTTCTTCGTCATCAAAATGCAAATCATTTAAAATCACCGAATTTACATTTAGATTATTTACGTTCTAATTTATATGATATTGCATTATTTTTAATTGTATTTGTTTTTGTATTTCTATGGATTTTATATAAAATTTCCGTCATATTGATAAATAAGATTTTAAGACCTAAAAGTGATGTAAATAAAAAGAAAACAAATTAAAATTAATGAGAATTTCTTAAATTATTTATTGTATCCAAATACTTTCTTGTAACGCGGTGGTTAAATTTGCGCTTCAGGATGACGCCTGTAAGTCAGGCGATCAAGCACTTCAACAACAAATCTTGACAAGGTAGCACGTAAACAGATGGCAGTTATTTGAGATACACTTAGAAAACAGAAAGCAATGAGTAATTGTGTAGGCGTTTAAAACTTCTTTAACGCACTAATTTTAGCGTTCCCGGTCTTTGCCTTGCTCCAGTCTGGGCAAACTGGCCGCCCTGCGCAGATTCAGTATTTATCAAATAAGTCTGAAAAATGGAAAGCAATGAGTATTTTATAAACATTTTAAATTTCATTTTACTTACTTGAAAAGAGAAGATGAATGAGAATGATTTCCTTCTATTAAGCTATGATGAGCTCATGTAACTGTAAATGGTAAAAATTTTAGAAAAAAAAAATCAAAATGGAGTACTTTCCAAGCAGCCCCTTTTATGTGAAAAAAACAAAAAAAAATTATCGAAACAATTTAAATTTTTCCCAAAAAACAAAATGAAAAGATTTAAAAAATTTTCCAAAAAAATATCATTTGACTCTCACCAAGGAATAAAAGAAATGTAATTTTACCGGAACCGGAAGAAAAATAACGATCAAAAGAAAATGTATACAAATTTTAGCGAATATCACAACCATATGGACATACCACTGATAAAATGTCGTTATAACTTTTAAGAGCGTGTGTGAATAGTAACTAAAATGATTATGAAGCTGTTTATTTCTAGGTGATTTCAATCGAAAACTTGAAAAGAACTATCAAACTTTTCATTTTAAAGAGTGCGTAAAAATCAATTATAAATAACTTGCTTTGAAAAACTGTAATTACCTAAATTTAATACATGGCCATTTAGCGTCCAAGTTAGCGAGCACCAATAATTTTTCAGGATTGTTTTCGAATTCTCAGTTGATATGGAAGAAGGATACGTTTGTCCTCTTTTGTTCGCTGCTAATTTGTGGCGAGTAACAATTTCTGTGGATGCTTCCAAACGCCTACTCTTGATCGTTTACTCGGGTTGGGCTCGCTTTGAAATACATATAACTATTTTTTTTTTTACAAATTATTCAAATAAATTTCGTGAGTTGATAAAGGATAATTCCAAAAAAAACTAGCATTCACACACGCCTTAAAAATGTGAAATTTTTGTTTCCATTAAGTTGGTTGCAATTAAACGTCAAATATCCGCGGCAAAATAGAAATAAAAGAAAAACTGTAAACAGAAATGTCGAATAAAAACTGGTATCGCGTAGAATTTTTATAAATTTCTAATATTTCTAAATGTAAATAATTCTTTAAAAATGTCGATAATTGATAATAATTCAAGAATGAATATGTGGCAAGTGTTAGCCCGTACAATCAATGAGAATATCGAAAGTTATCACTTTCATAAAATTTTGGATATGATTAAAAAAGACTTAACATTTGATGATCCCGGCCTGTTTTCATCAAATTTGCTTAGTAATCCTGAAGAAAAACTATTCGAAGAGGCTGCAAATATATGGCTTATAAATCAATTAGTCTATAATCTTAGCATTAATAATAATAGCAGGTTTGTTGAATTATTTATATTCGAATTTTTGAAATTTATTATTTACTTTTTTTTTTTAGATCAATTCAAAATAATGTCAGTCTCCAAAAAGGAATACTTTCAGCTTGTTTAGTAAAACAATCATGGTTTTTTAAAGAAATCATCGAAAAATACATCGCATTTACACGAACTTTAATTAATCTAGAATTTTGCGATGATAAAACAATTGAAATAAAAACTCCATTCTGCTTAGATTATCCAATATCACAGATTGATCAAGGTTGTAGTTTTAAAATGATTAGAATTTCTAATTCTAAACAATGTAATCATTTGATTGAATGTAATTTAAAAATTCTAATACATGGAAGTCGTTTAGGTTTAGATCTTTATTCAGATTTATTTAAAGAATGTACAAAATGCATTTTATTAGCATTTAATATAACAAATTTTAATATAAAACTTATTTGTATTGAATACATCACAAAATTGATATGGGAAATGATTGAAAATGATAATGATTTCATAAATAGCATTCTAATAATTGCACAAGGTATAGAAATTATAATTAATAAAATTCCATTATGGTTGGAAACCGAATGTATCGATGAAAATCAATTAACAACATTAAGTCGTAATTTACAACAATTCTATCAATATTTACCATCATTAAATGATTGCCCAGATAATCCGAATTTTCATAATACAATAAATCGTATTACAATTAATATTTTACAAATAATTTGTAATGAAAAATATCGTAATTATGATGGATTTTATGATATTGAAAATTCTATTATAAAATATTTTATAATAATATCAAAAAAACTAACTAATTCTATATTATCGAATGATTTAATAATCGATATTATTGATATTATAGAAATCCGACCAGATTGTATACGAATTTTAGATTCATATATTTTAAATGAATTGAAATTTTCATTTAAATCTGAAAATCTAATTGAAACCAGTGAAACATGGCAAAAAATTCATATGAAATTATTTACATCATTAAAATGTCTTACAGATGATGAATATCAATTTGATGAACGTTTTATTGATCATTTGAAAATAGTTAATGAAATATTTAAAACAATTCTTAATATACATCACAATTATACAATTTATCATGAAATTAAACATTTAGAAATGTACGAGAATTGTGATATATGCCAAAATACTTATAATGAAAATATTGAAATGAAAAATTTCATTGACGGCAAACAAATCAAAGAAATTAACATCACATTTTTTTCCGAATTTACAAATCTTATAAATTCATTAGATTTATTATTTACAATATTATCAACAAAATCAACAATTTCATTAGAAAATTATCTTATTGTTATAGAAATTGCGGGTGTTCTCCTTCAGTATAATATATCAGCGAAATTTAATAATGAATTACAAATGAAATTAATTGATTTCATTTGTTTATGTTTAAAAACGAAATTCAATATCTCAATGATCAAAAATTTGGTCCTGCTTATCATTTTGTTATCTAGAATGATAAGCAGGCCCAACCCGAGATAATGCGAACTTTGAATGTGACTCTATAAAGGTAAATGAAGCTTTTTGCCCCGTCATTTGTACTGTGTTTTTATCTGGCCCTAATGATTATAATAATCAAGCAAAAATATAAGTGGTTAATTTATCACGTTTTTGGCTTAAATAAAAATAAGGTCGAATCATTCGTGGAGTTTTCTTTCAAGTGAACAAATCAAGTGTAAAACGAGTTTTTTCGTTCTAAGAAAAATATTACAAATTATTAAAAACCTTGTTTAGAATATGAACTTCTTAAAAACTATAATAACTTATTTGTTTTTAATAAATTACAATGTAAAATGTGTAAATATTCTCGGTTTAATGGGAATCCCATCACCAAGTCATCATCATTGGTAAATAAAATATTACTTAATGATAATAATTTCAATTATAATTAATTAAAAAACAAAAAACGTTTATAGGAACACAATAGTAGTTAAGGAATTGGCAAAACAAGGATACAATATAACGATTCTTTCTGTTGATTTACCAAAAACTGATATCAAAAATGTCCATTATATTCATATGAATGAAACGTATTCAGAACTTAAACGTGAATATGATTTTGTGGATATTATTAAAACAACTAATTTTCAAGAAATTCCATTAGTTTATGGTTGGTATAAAACCGCTTGTAAAGGTAATTTAAAATCGAACGGAATCAAAACTTTATTGAATTATCCAAAAGATTTTAAGTTTGATTTGATAATTCATGATTTCACTGGCGGACCATGTTTACTTGGTTTCGTACACAAATTTAATTATCCACCTTTAATTGGTTTAACAGCCTATAAAATGAATCCAGCTGTTATTGATCAAGTTGGTGGACATAGTTTTCCAGGATATATTCCATATGCCACAACGAAATTGAGTATTGAAATGAATTTTTTTGAAAGACTCTTTAATAGTGGAATTTATTTCTATGATTATTTGTAAGTAAACAATAGTGAATTTATTAATTATTTTAATTTTAATGTTGTTTTTTCATTTTTTAGATATAAAACTTATATATTTTTACCGCAAATTGAGAAAATAGTACTTCCACATTTTGATGAAAATCTACCCGATTTAAGATCTATCGAAAAACAAACTCAACTAGCCCTGATCAATACTCATCCGTCAATTGATTATGCCGAAACGATTCCACCAAATATTATTGAAGTTGCTGGTCTACAAATTCAGGAACCAAAATCACTTCCAAATGATATTGAAATGTTTATTAATAAATCAAAAAATGGTGCAGTTCTTATTTCATTCGGAACAAATATTGATAATTCAATTATTGGGAAAAATAAATTACAAATAATTTTCGATGCTATTTCACAAATTCCCGAATATAATTTTCTTTGGAAAAATGATCCAAAAAGTTTTACCAATGTTATTCCAGAAAATATTTTGATCCAAACATGGTTACCTCAAAATGATATTTTAGGTTTGAAAAGAAAAATTTCATTTTATTCATAAATTAATTATTGTAATATAAACATATCCGCGAAATTTTACAGCAAATCCAAAAGTAAAAGCATTTGTTTCGCACGCTGGAGCTTTAAGTACACAAGAGGCAACTTGGTATGGAGTACCATTGGTGACTGTTCCATTCGTGGTAGATCAAATACGGGTAAAACAATAAATGTTTCGAAATTTTTAAAATAATAATTACACTTACTAAATATTTTCAAAAAAAAGAACTCCTTCACATGCACCTCGGCTGGTGTAGCAATGGAAGTCAATTTCTTAACAATGACAGTGGATGTCTTAAAGGATACAATACGCACAGTATTAGAAGATCCAAAATTTAAAGAAAACATGAAAATCCGTTCAGTTCGGTTTCGTGATAGGCCCATGAAACCCTTGGCAACTGCTTTATATTGGATCAATTATGTTCTTCGTCATCAAAATGCAAATCATTTAAAATCACCGAATTTACATTTAGATTATTTACGTTCTAATTTATATGATATTGCATTATTTTTAATTGTATTTGTTTTTGTATTTCTATGGATTTTATATAAAATTTCCGTCATATTGATAAATAAGATTTTAAGACCTAAAAGTGATGTAAATAAAAAGAAAACAAATTAAAATTAATGAGAATTTCTTAAATTATTTATTGTATCCAAATACTTTCTTGTAACGCGGTGGTTAAATTTGCGCTTCAGGATGACGCCTGTAAGTCAGGCGATCAAGCACTTCAACAACAAATCTTGACAAGGTAGCACGTAAACAGATGGCAGTTATTTGAGATACACTTAGAAAACAGAAAGCAATGAGTAATTGTGTAGGCGTTTAAAACTTCTTTAACGCACTAATTTTAGCGTTCCCGGTCTTTGCCT